>JAQIVE010003848.1:0-15724 GCA_034698285.1 Sminthurinus bimaculatus | reverse complement strand
TGGGATGGGATGGAAAATTTTTGACCCGGGATGGGATGGGATGGGATGGAAAATTTTTGACCCGGGATGGGATGGGACGGACAAAAGAAAGTCGTACCCGGGACGGGATGGGACGGACGAAGGGAGGTCCGGTACCGGGATGGTACGGGATGTGAAAAGTCGTCCCATGCTCATGCCTAATACATACATCATACCTACTGCATGCTCACTGTACATTTAGCCACCATGAATATACAGAGAATGGAAAGAAGTTTCACAGATATTAGTACACATATACTGCAAATTCTCCATTCTCTCTGTGCGCTTCACACCTAAGGATAAAATTAGAATTAGAAATTCTGACTCACACGTACATACTTAGCTTACGTACATATTGGCTAATATTGATTATGGAATTATTTCGTGGAGCTGATGATAAACGGAGGAGTCCAAGACCAAGTGGAAGACAAAACCAGAAGCAGTGCAGTGAAAGGAAAAGACAGAGAGACCCTTTGGCTTTGGCTCCTTCACAATCTGATTAAACTAAGTTGTTTTTTGGCAAAGCAATCAATGGCTCGAAAGACGAAGAAGAAGAAAGGCGAGAAACGGGGAAGAGCGGAAATCTGATGTAATGATGAAAGGAGTCAAGGAAGACACGTTTGGGATTTAAACAGGATTTATTTCGACTTAGAAAGAAAAGATATTTGTGCGATATCTTGAACCATCTCAAACTACTCTCAAACTCTTCCTTTCCCGTGGTGTTGTCCTCGTCATTGGAAACACTCAAAGCCGAAGCCCCTTTTGCTCTCTGTCATCCCAACCCTTCCCACACGACACCATGGCCAAAGCAACACTCTATACTGTATGTACGTACCTCGATGGCATACAAAATAGTAACAGAAACTGTACCATAACAGTGTCGAAGAATAAAGATAAAGGGGGTAAAATTTGTTGGAGTCCAATTCTAAATGTTTGTCCAATATATTTATTCTTATAGTTAGATAAAGATATGTATGTATGGAGAGGGAAAGCCTCACCATTTAGCGAATGAAGCAAAGTTGCCGTCTTAATGCCCCAAAATAATATCTTTCACTAAAGTTGGGAAAAGTCGAGAAAGAGTCGTGTATCTACGTATAAGGGTGGCTTTCCACTACAGGTAATGCATGTATGTTTTTCAAGGCTGCTTTTTTTCTACAAGATTGACATAAAGGAGCATCATATGGTAGTTTTGGACTTGGAACCGATTTTGAACGGGTGCTTTCCCCTCCTAGACTTTTGCTTATACAGCATGACCATTTTTATATTGGTGGCAAGGGACTTTCACTTGTTTTCAAAGGAACAAGTGAAGAGAAAAGGCAAACCTGTACCCGGCACCGAGATAATGGCTCCGTCCAACTCTACTCAACTCTATTCCGCTCCTCTTGAATCTGAACCTTCATATCTAGCGTATAACTTTGCACTACGTATGTACGTATGTATAATATATAGGCAAGTATCGATAGATCTATGTACAATGTACAATGTACAAGTGTATCTACATACTTTTATAAGAGGAACGAGTTTGTTTGATTGCCAAGATTTTCCCGATATTTTATGCTGACTGGGTCATCTACATTTTCATTTACAAGCCAATCTCCTCAATTTGTCCAAGTCGTGGGAGAAAATACAGTCAATATTGGAAATGTATCGTATAATAATACGATATAGTTAATCCACATTATTTTGGGAGTTCACATAACAGTTTACAATCTTCCTGGCGTATTTGGGCAAAACTCATTTCTTCCATGAAAATTTAGATTCTCCGGGATTTACATAAAAACACGCATTTGCTTCTTTACTTCAATAATCTGGCTGTTAAAATCTATTGATTTAACTTTTCTTTTGAATTTAAGTTTGGATTTTGAACTTTTTTGGAGGAAATTACCATGCACATAATGACGATTTGGAGACAGGACAGAATTATTTCAAATAAAATTATACAATCTTTTTTCCTGAATCCAATTCTGTTTTATTATCAGTTTAACTATACAGCTACAAACTTAAACTGCACACATTTCTGCTTAAAGTTTGATTTGAACTTACAATTAGAAAAAGCGTAAAACTAACAAAAGCTTTTAAGCATAAAATAAGCAATAAATTCCACACAGAGAATGTAGGACAAACTATCTTTGAGGATTCTGATTTTCAATAAGATTTAAGGTAAAACCTAAGGGAAAGAAAGCAAAATAAAGGGAGAGTTGCAAATGTCGTAATCTACAGTTAACTTTCAACATGAGAAACAGAAACATGGAGCAGAAAAAATAAACTAGGCAGAGTACATATGCTACATGTGTTTGTAAAATGTATTTTTATGGTTTATGCTGGAATTTCACAAGGAATTTGTATCTTTCCCGTTTTACGAGGGACAATTTGCTATCTCCAGTGTGGGTTCACCATTTTCCAAGCACAAGTAAGAAAGAGAGAGAAACAAATGTGTATACTATGTCTATGGTGGTGGAAAGAGAAAAATAGCTAAAGAAGAGAAACTTTGCCCGAGTTTAGTTTTGTCGCCCATAAAAAGGCTAGAAAGAATGGAGTTTGTTTTGGTTCTCTTAGATTTTTGTTCACACTCTCGTTTTTAGCCTCGTCAAAATTCACGTCAGATATTTTCCTTTCCTTTGTAACGGTTTGACGATCGCAAAGCCCTCTCCGTTCTTGTTGTTGTTGTCGGTTGTAATGTTTTTGTTGTTACTATATATCACCTCTGTATTACTGCGGCGAAGGTTAAATACACACTGAATGACGATCATCATTATGTGTGGTTTGTTTGTTTAGACTTTGCAACACTTTAGCTTTACTCCAACTCCAACCTCGAAACTTTATATCGTACAAGTAAGAACGCCCGTCAAATTATGGGATTTAAATAAAAATACTCAAATTTTATATCAAATGGGTTGGAAAATTTAAATATTGAATTTCGTAAATTGGAGGTCACAACCTTACCTACCGTCAAAAAATTTGAAGGGCTAATCTTCTGAAAAAAATCTTGTAAAAAAAGAGGCCAAATCTTTTGAAACGTAAATTTTTGCCACTTTATTAATTATTGTTTTATTACAAACATATTTACGCCATCGAATTGTATTACAAGAGATTTTAGAAATTCAATCTATAGTAGGCTGGTTCATTTGGGGAACATTTGAAACGTCGGCGTGCCCCCTTCGCAAGTTGACTGAAGGAGTCTTAAAAAACGGTAGGCAAAAGTTTCAAATGTTTAAAAAAAGTTTTCAGACAGTCCGCGGGCATCAAAGCACACGGCCTAGGTCAAAAAATTTTGAATTTTATTGAAGTCTGCATTTGATCAGAGTCCAAATTTTATAGTTCTTTGAACTTTGTACACAGAAGAAACGAAGAAAACTAAATTAAGCAAGAGAAAAAAACATTGTAAACACGTTGCTTAATAAAAGGTTTTCGGGTCGACGTTGCTTGTATTTCCAACCGATATTGGCCCGACATAAATTTTCAACGTAAAACATGAAAACATTGCTCAAACATGCCCAAACATCAAGATTATGTGCGTATAGGTCTGCTGACTGTACAATCTGTATTTTATATACAGCAGTATTACGTACTTTCTCCCGCTCCGATCATGGATATGGATCTACACGGTGCTCATTCATATTTCAAAAGGTGTAGGGCCGAGCTAAACTCCGTCTTTTTACGTCCGCGATTTGTCATTAGCCTTTGAGGCTCATCACGTTCGCCATTAAATATTATAGCAGACTGGAGGATGAAGTAACGCTAATAGTGTACATACTGTGCATCATGAGCATACGGTAATAACGTAACATTCCCCCAAGTTTGACACATTACCGGTGTAGGTTTTGGGTTTATCGCGATTACAATCAGGTGCATATTTGACTCAAATACTGCGTGATAAAGTTCTTATCTCACTTTAAGCATTTTGATACTCCTGCTTTACAGCTGCTTAGATTCAAAGTAGAAACCACCGCAAAATTAAGATTAGTCTGGTGGTAGGAGAAAGCTGCAGGTACTTGAAGAGGTTGGCACTAGGTAACTATACGTATAATATACATGTAGAAAGTTGATCGGACTGGTAGGCTATTTATTTTACGATCAAGTTTTGGTGTATTACACAGTTTTGCAAAGGACTTTGAGAACTTTCTAGCTAGTACTGTCAGTTCTGAAAAAGAATGTTATTTTTCACGATATTAAATAAGTTAAAGATTATAATATCAGCGACTGAGTAAATTACAGCAAGATTCTTTAATCAACCTCTGTGATCAGTGATAAACCTCTCAAAAATGTATTTATATCGGTGGTTCATGCTCATTATGCATATCAAGCAAAATATTCCATAGACAAAATCCTGAACTTTACCCTCATCCAGCACCATTCAAAATTTTCCAAGATTTCGTATATTTTAAATGAAATATCTACTAAAACTCCCCTGTCATGCTCATATACAATACATATACATGTATGTAAAATATGTATAATGTATAACTAAAATCTGACGACCGGAGATGGAACACCAGGGCTAAAAATCCATCTCATTTATTCAACATAACCTCAGAATACAATATAAAATGATGCATCGAACGACAAGTTGGGATCAGCTTGTGGTCTTAACTCTTGCTCCATCCCATGTTTTACAACTAATATTACTTGCTTCGGAGAACCAGAACAGAAGAACAGCGGAAGTTTCTCTACATCTCCGCGACATTTGGTTTACAAAATAATACATACATACGTGAACGAGGAGGGGGCGAGGATACAAAACCCTGCTTTACCATGCCAGTCTTGCCATACTATTGAAATGTCATTACTTAATGCGATTACCCGTACTTTACATACCCATACAAGAAGCATACTTATGCATACATGCACGTTTAAATCTCCGTGATTGAGCAACTAATACAACCCTGATGAAAAATTTTCACGTCATTTCTTCAGAGTTGGTATATTTTTCGTTTTTTATCTTTGTGGGGGAAAATTCGCTAACAAATTCTACAACCGTACTTCAGAATTTACTAATTTGATCAGAATCTTTCAAGCGTAGAAAAACATCACCAAAAAAATTCATGAAATAAGATTACTTACTGTTCAGTTTTTGTCGAACAACTTGAGACATTTTTTCAAGGGAAAATTTGTAGTATAATTCTTCCCCTGTATTTAAATAGATATGATATGGAAATGCTCTGCTCTGCCACAACTTGTGGATGTGGAGGTTTTTCAATCACATTTAACCCGGCCATATTCCATATTCCTCCCTCCCCCGCTCCGGCCTTATTAGGAGGCTCTTCTCCCCTCATATTTATGCAAAATGAATGAGTGACTGACTGGATGCGTGCGTGCCTCTTCCTTTATTTTACCCCAACACTGCGACATGGCCAATCTGTTGTACTCTTCCTTCTTCTGTATATTTACATACACAACACACACAATGTACACGCAGAATATGTTAGAATATGTTTAAGCATCATCAGGAGAAACTGTCTTGTTTTCGGTATTCTATTGCCTATTGTCTATTGCCCATTGCCATTGCCTTGTTGCTCCTCACATAAAGATCCTGCGTATGTATACATAACTACACATACACTAAATTCATTCTCTCTGTGTGTACAACGTATGTACAATGTACATCATGTACCTCGTGTATCTACAATGAAAATTGCACAGTGTATACGGCTCGTTGGTTTACCCAAAATGTGAAATGTGTACAGATTGGATGGTTGTCGGTGGTTGAACATTGATAAATGTCACCTCCTAATTCTCTGCACGAAGCTCAACTCTATAGATATACATTATAATAGATACATGTACTGTACGCAACATCCACACGCACACACAATCTACCCTCATTATTTTCCAACAACAATAAATATCCCTTTGCTCGCCACTAAGAAACAACAAGAGGAAAGCAAGGGGAAGAGGGAAGAGGCAGGCAGCAGTGCGGCTAAAATGCAGTTACAATCTATTCCAAAATCTACATGTGGACTACAGCCTAGAGAATCCTATGCGAATATATACGGCGTACATTAGCGCACCCACACACGTACTCACATACCCATAGATAAACACACGCTGTTGAGTCGAGTCTAAACGAGTTGATGGTGGTAAGTGGTAAGTGGGTAATGTATGTAGAGGCAGAGGCCAAAGGTATATTATTACACTTTTAAAGGAGGACGGACAGAAAGGGCACCGGCTCAAATGGAAGACCATAGAGAAAGCCGGGAGAAAGTAAAACAAAGTGTATATACATAGTTGTAGTAGTAGCTTTCGGATAACTCAAATCTATGCTCTCTAATGTATCTTTCAAGACGGGGTTTTACGATGGAAAATTGCAGTACAAACCTAATGAATGAATGAAATGAACTCTGCAACAATGTATGTATAAGGAATGCATACAAAAAACGAATAATGTGCCATATATTTTCATTATGGCACTCGTCCGACGTAACTTGCAATCGTATTGACATTGCGGCGGAAAAAAACAATTTTAAGACATTTCCACACTGTACAGGTTGCTACTAAATAAAAAATAATCTGAAAACAAACAAGTTTTGAAATTCTGGAGTGTTGTACGTATTAAACTTTTGATGAAACTGAAATTTCAAAATAAAATTCAACTCAAAGTTAAACAACATTGAGAAAGTTTAATTTGAAAATGCTATTTTTGGCTTGTATTCCCCAAAAGTTTGAAAATACCCCGACCTTTCAACTTGTTGTCTTTACTAAAATAACCCGGTAGCTGAAACTTTTAGGCAGTATCCAAAAGTACATCATTACTCTTACATTTTTTCGCAGTTTCCCCATTGAGAGAGGGTTTCACGGTGCTTAGATGAGGGCAAATAAAATAAATAAAACACCTATCTAAAATTCGCATTCAAGCCACCGACCTCTCTCTTACTCTCTCTCTTCATCTAAACTTGGAATCTATATATCTAAATCCACATCGAAAAGGTTCATGCCAAACAAGTACTAGTCCATTTGCCATTAACTGTATGTTTGGGTGATGTACGACCATCCAGATTAAAGATAGAGCTACAGATGCACATTGTTTGTCTCTCCCTCAATAGCTCTCTTAACTCTTAACAGAGACATTATATATAATCGGCCTGTCTGGAATTCGCAAACTCGGACCTTTTACATACACACATACAGCCACACATACACGTACACGTACAAATACAAACACTCACTTATGCACAATAAGTCACAATATTAACTCTAGTTTATTTGAAAATGCAAGCGCATTTAACATTCGCAGTATCTTTTCTATACAAGACCGATGGACAAGATACAGTACCTCCCAAATATATCTACATATTTAGTCCATTTACCATTTAGTATGCCATAGAGAAAATCCCCTTTTTACTTTAAAAACTCAAAGGCAAAAAAGGAGAACGACTCAATATGGCCCACTTTGGCAAAACTAATGGCTTTCTCCTTTTCTCCATGGATGTAAACTTGGCTAATCCAATAAAACGTCAAGCCAAACAACCCGCCAAGGTTTTCTCTCGTTCTTCTTTTTCTCCGCCTCTACTACCGCTTTTGAGTTCCAAATGATTCGCTTAATTTGAGTTTTATGACTGTGACTGTATAAAAGCGCAAAGGCAAGTGAAACTGCAATAACTAGTTCCTCCTTTGCAATGGGATTCACGTAAAGTACGGCCAAAACAGTGTATGTATAATGTATGTATAGTTTGTAACTCTAACTGTAAACTGTACTTATTAGTAAGTACAAGGTTGAAGGGACGCTGCATTGCATTTTGTACATGGGGATTAATGAAAGAAAGTTTGTATAGCCGTATATCGGCTAAATCATATCGTGCAGCTATCTGTGGAAATAGAATTGGGCAAAAAGAATCCCGGAACGGGATTAAAATTTGCTGGCAAAATTTATCTTTATTCCCATCATTAGAATTCCACTTGGCCAACAACAATTTCAAATGTGGTCGCCAGAACGACGTGTAATTATATGCAAACTACCGTCAGTTCTTTTGGCTATAGTGACTTATTGTGCATTACATGCTAGATATATTGCAAATCCGGAAGTCCCAGACCAACAACTGAGGCTTCATTATGCTGCCCTTGCATATGTTTTGCACACAAATGCCAATAAAAGCGAGAGCTTTTGTTTTTGCACAGATTCGCACTCCGTTTTATACATACAATATAAACTGGATTTCTAAAGTTGTTTTTGTACCAGATTTGAGCAATGTTTCCCTATCTTACCCTAAATGTGAAAATGTAAAAAGTATACCCATAATATAACAAATACGTGTATCGTGTATGTATATAAGCTCACTAAAGTGAGTGAGAAGAAAGGAGTAGCCGTCGAATCTCCAGCTGGTTTTTGTCACACCACCGTGAGCTTTTTCATTATTATTATTATTTGGCTTTGTTGAAGGAAAATTTATAGAAATGCAATATATTCTATACAATACATATACAGTGTGGATAATATATTGGCGGCGGGCTAAAGACGAAAAGACGAAAGTCACCCAAGTCAAATAGCTATGAAGCCATGTATGTATATTTGTGTACATATTTATATGAGAAGGAGAAAGAACGGGAGAAAGTTGACATGTTCATGGTTGGAGTGTCGTGTAGACGGCACGAGATTGATGATAATGAAAAGTTGACTTGGCCTCTCGTTCTCCGGCTTCCCTTCTCTCATTTACTAGGGAAAATCGTAATTATAAGAAAGTGCCGGCTTTACTTGTAAAGTGTAGTACATAAGTTGCTGTTGGCGAAAAGCCGTCGCTTCTCGCCTTTTGCCTTTGACACTTGCGACTTTGCTTTGTAAGGAATTGGAGTGCGACGTTTTTGTATGTAACTAGTAGTTGTTGACGTTGTTGTCCCCGTCGTCAAAACGTGATGTATAGCGATAAATTACAAGTGTACACAATACACGGAGTCCATTGTGAATAAATGAATGTATAAAATAAAATGCGACAACAATGCTATATGTATGTGTAACGCAGTGATTTTTATTCTAAACTATAAAAGACGGGCGTAAATTAGGCCAGGATTAAAGTTAAAGTTGTAACTTACCGAGTGGAGAAAAATGAAGAAATTTTGCAAAAACCAGGGTTGCTTCTTGTACGTGTCGAGCTCAATAGCAATACAATTTTTTGCAGATTCTTTGGGGTAATCCAGTGTGAAATTAACGTAAGCTTGAGATAATGATGAAGATGATAAATCCACCCATCCGTTTGCCAGAAATTGATCCAAAATAGTTAGTAACTTAATTTTGAATTTATTACAGACTTTTTAAAGGAAGTTTCTGTGAACAACGGAAAAATATTTGATGACTTTGTCCCCATTTGGAAATTTCCAATGGCGTTGAAAATTTTTTCACAAAATTTCAAGCGGTGGCTTAATCTCAATTGCCGATGTAGGTATCAGTGACAATTTTTATGAATGTGTTGCTGTAATTTTTGGGCAAACGACACTGGGATTTTGGGACTCAGGGTTCATTATTTAATTAGAAAAAAGCTGACACTGTCAAAAATAGAGTGAGAGAGACAACTAGAAACGGAAAGCTTCTCTTGTTTGGTTTGGTAAACGTATAGCTGAGTTTCACTTTTAGTTTTATTTTGAATGTTTTGCTTCCTGTTTCACGGAAGTTCCTTTGACTCTCCCCTCTTCCGCCTGTTTCGTCTCTTTGCTTCTCTCTTGCCCTTTGCTTTGCTTTCAGTTTGCTTTTGACTTCCACGTGGTCCCTTCTTCTCCCTTGTTGACTCTTGAGAGAAGAAGAAGAGGGAAAGGATAGGATAGCGACTCAATAAAAGACCCTCGACTCTGCTCTTGTATTTATGTATGTATTTATATACTATGTTTTGGTATGCCTCGTATTCTCCACTTTCACCGAATCGGGTAAAAGTACTTTTACTTTACTTTTACTTTTATTTCAACTTTCCCTTTTTCAGTTTGCTCTTGTTCCCTACAATACGAGCACGACACTTTCAACTTTACAAGTACAAGTGGATTTTAACTTGAAGGAAATTGGTACACATTCCTTTTTATTCCTTGATTTTCCCCCTGTTTTTCACTATCTCTCCTTCCCTAACACCGGCCTTTCCCCCTTTCTGTATTCCTATTCGTTTTCTCTAGAGTTTTTCCTGAAAAGGGAATAGTTGCCGTTGTTACTTTGAATGTTGATGGAATAATCGGATAAATGTTGGCCTTTCTCTGTATTCTCAATGTGTCCCTTTTCCGGCAGGAATGTGTCACTCACGTGCTCCTCGGCGTGCACTTGTACATACTTGAAATTTCAAGTTTTCCTCTCTGCCCTTCCCCTATCAACGGCTCACAATCAGTAATACTTACAGACCTTGATTTAGGGATATGATCACTCTCCCCCAAAATCACTCCGTTCACTTGAAAACTTGGAAAGTTCCCTCGCCGGCCAAATCAAAGTTTGAAATTTTAACTTTGGTTTTCCAGGAAAAGTAAAACAACACTTGGATTTATGTAATGTTCAGTTTATCTCCGTAATAAATATCTTGTGCCTGTCTTCAAGTAAAATAATAATTAAAAAAATAACAATTTTAGGACAATTACTCTGTGTGGCAATGAGATGCCGGTAATGAGAAGAACCAAAACTGTAGCCTGGGCTGGAGCAACAAAAGTATGCGTTGAGTCGGACGCCGAGTCTTTAGTACACTAAACGTTGTTCCCGGAGAAAGCTGCTGATTTCCTCAATTTCTCCCTCACTCTTTTGCTTTCGCTTTCACTTTCGTTCTTACTCTCTGCTTCGTCCTTTCTCTTTCCTTGTGTCTGCCTGCCGTCCTCGTTTTACATGGAAAACAAATTTTGCGGCTGCTCTCTGCCGTCACACAACTTTCTCCGGTAGCTTCAGCATCTATCCTTCCAACTCTGCATTCCCTGCTCTAAGGCTTCACCATACACACGCGTCGTACTTATGTATGTAAGTAAGTAAGTAAGTACACATGCATCAGCTGTACGGTGAAAGCAGTCGCTCGTCAGGGAAAGTGAGTAGAGGAAGCACAGGCTAGGCTCGGAATGATTGCCTCGCACGCTTTTATTCCCATCTAATGCTTGCTGCCGGTGAGCATCTCAACTTTCTCACCTATACACATATACATACACCAATACCTAGCCACTGGATGGATACATACATACACAAATGCATAAAATAGCGAATCCAATCCAATTCAACATTCATTGCAATTCGAATACGAATGTGGATGTGAATGGGGATTCGAAATACCTGAACGCGGAACAAAACAAGTGATTTTCCGAAAGAATGAGATGGGACGACAAGGAAGCTCCATGACGACTTTCCCAACAACAGTTTTGTATTTCTCGTTCCCTTTCTATATGTACGTACATATATTGTATATTATCTTTTTCTTGGCCATGTGTCTACTATGTAAATTTACCCATGTGGTTGATAGTTTAGATTGGTTCTTCGCTCCGCTTCCTTCTAGATATCTTGGCCCAATCTGAGAAATGCACCGTATTTTGTGGGGTTGGAAAAAGCGTGAGAATATTTCCATGTGTACACAAGAGATCCCGTTTTACAATACTTTGTGTGCATTGAGCGTATGTTGGACCTGGGCAGGAGATACAAATATTTCTTTACATGAAATCAGCAGTGTACATTGGTTTGAAAGGAGGAACGAGTAGGTACAGTTGTTAAATGGATTCCGCTGTACACATGCTACTATATATTTATGTGTAGTTATTCACCTGCAACTGAGACGGCTCCCGTTTACATACATTTAGATTCAGGAGGAGGCAATGTACGTATCTACAAAAGTTGAGATGATATTACGAGACGAGTTTCCGCCAAACAGTTTAACTTGAGTTGAGTTGAGATTTAAGAGTGAGTGAGTAGGCTCACCAACGTCAATATTTGACGTACATTTCCCATGAATTATTGCAAGGACCATTTAGTACTTAGTAGAATCCCACTTGAGCCAAGTCAAAGCCTTTTTAGCTTTACATTCCAACCTACCTTTGAAATCCTTGTTTTCCTTGGGAAGATTCCGCTTATTGTATGTATTGTGTGTATCTATATTGTGTGACTAATAACAAAAGGTACAATGATGGTGATTTTGCAAAAATGTATATCTGTGCTTGGCAACAAAAAACAAAAATAGGAAGTACTAACTAATATCTGCATATTTTGCAGAAATGCGGAATTTCATCCAGGTATTTAATTTGCTTTGACAAAATGCCGCGTGAACATTGAGCATACTTTTCGCCGAGTTATGAGAGCGGCGCAGACGACTTTAGAAATTCCACAAAAAGTTCCTGGCCCACTTCTGCCTTTGTTTTACATATAGAGATTCAGAGAGACGAGGTGTGCAAATAAATGTATTGTACAACATAAATTGTGAAGTGGGATACAGCTTACAGCCTTCTTGGAAATTATAGCGTACAATGGTATTATTACGGCTCCTATTATTAGTTTTGCACATTGTAAACAAAACTGTGAAAATTCAAATTAAAGAAAAACTAAAAAGTCAAAGTAAAAGTGGGAGAAAACTTGGACAGAATGGTAAATATATAAAGTATATAAATAACTCCACGTGTCTACTCCAGTCTGCGACAAATGTGGATGTGGAGTCTCCTGTCAGAGGATAAAATTCCAGGGTAAAGCGTCATGATAATGATAATAATAATAACAAGGATACATAAAAATATCGCAAACGTATGGCTAACAACCGGAGGAGAAAAAATAGGACCATGGCCGTGGACAAGCGAGTGTACATATGAACTATAAAAAAGTTTGTTCGCTGTGTGTAAAAACATAGTTTGTTGAATCGAATTAAATTTTTTCATGTGTTCTGCTGACTGTGTGCTAAAAATATTTTATGTATGTTCTCCTTCTTTCAAGTTCTTTATATGTATGTATTTACGTGTGCATTTGTATTTTGTTCAGAAAGTGAGGCTCAAAAATAAATATGAAACGGAGGAACTGGCCTAGTCTAGCCTGGTTTGGTGTGTTTTGGTCTGGTCTAGTCTAGTCTAGTATAAAGCTTTGAATTTATACAGTGGTGTTGTTGCAATGTTTCTTATGAACTCCAGAGCTGGAGTTGGAGTTGAAGTCAAAGTCGGAATCAGAGTCTTGAGAGAATTCTCCCCCCTTCCCTTTCCACTTCCTCTTTATTTCCTTGTTACTCAACGTGCCGCTAAGCAGGCAGGCAAGCACGAAAGCAAGTCAACTCAGCTCCATGAAAAAAGAAAAAGAGAAACAGAGAAATTCTGTCGTGTACAACAAGAAACTGTATATTACCTTTTCTCCTACTTCCATGCTCAATGACTTGGGCAATCTATTTGTCTTTTTCCTTTCTGACTTCCTCTCTCGTTCTCTTCCTTCCTCTTGGTTTGGTTTGGCTTGGCTTGACTGGGCGTAGCAAAACATTGCTGGTCTCCTCTGCGCCTTCTTCCGTCCTCTCCTGCTCACCTGGGAATTTTTGAGAATTTCTGCCATCGTATTTAACTCCATGCATTCATGTATTCGTATGTATATCTTTCATGTATTTTTTCTATTATGCTTTGTTGAATACACAGTTGCAACTACATTTCCCCATCTTCAACCATGCATCCATGTATTGTATTTTGGAATAAATTGTGTGCATATGTATGTAAAGTATGCATTTACTAAATGCTAGCTACTCACCCGCATTTCAAACTCTATGCTTGAAATGCTTATTCTTGCTTTCACTGCAAGCTGCATTCCTTTTTTCCTCTAAAAATCCCAGAGCTCTGTGTGTAGAAACAGAGGATGGAGAAAGCAAATATTTAAAATCATGTTTGAAAATTTTGTGCATGATGGACGTTAAAACTGTGAAAGGAATGTCAATGTTGAATGTTGAAACCGTTGTTGGGCCATCGGAGTTTACGCTGAACAGATAGAATATGTATGAAAATGTATTTCGAAATGTTGAAACAGAGGGGAAATGTCAAAGTTTTCTCCAGATGAGGTGACGATGCGAATGCTTTTTCATGGTACGGTTGACTTCCCTGCGGAAGGTTCATGAGGAGAATATGCATAAATTCACGGGGAATAATATGCTGATGGTTGTCAGTCTCTGAGATGACTACTGTGACTTCTACATATATGCATAGAATAGGGGTAAAAAAATGATGAGGGTGACGCTGACTGTGACGGTAGCGATGAGGGTAATGACGATGGTCCTGGTGTGACGGTGTGAAACGCATTTCAAATGTAAAACTCCTGGTACAACTAGCTCATGTATTTTTGCAATATGTTATATAGATAATATGATACGAAGATGGGTAAAATGGAAAATGAAGATATCTGACTGTGATGTGAATGTGGTTTTGAGATACATATATATGTATATATACATTGTACATTTCCAGGGTTTTTCATCAGGAAAAAGCCGAGGCATGAAGAAAACTCAGGATATGCCAAAGGCCGTGGTTATGTCATTACATGTCATTGCATTTACGCTGTGCGTGTGTGAGAGGCAGAGGACGAAGAAGAGGGAGAGAAATAGAGAATACATGGTTTGATGTGGAGAAAGCAGACAGAGAGAAAGTACATCCACATAATATTTAATCCATCTGATTTTCATCAGTTGGTCTGTCTCCTTGCTCCTCACTACATACTATTACTTTCGCCGACCTTTCTCTTGTTTCTCCCATTGTGGATGCTCCCTTGATTTTGCTGCTTTCTCCCCTTGCGCCTTGTCTTTTGTATTCATGACAAGCTCTCCGTGTCAACATTCGACTTGTGGGTCCGCCATCGAGATAATAGATGATGGCTTTTCTCTGGGCAAAGACACAGGCCTGTGTACTGTGTACAGTGTACATACGCCAGTAATACAAATATGTATGTAGATACGTGTGCATTGTGCATGTACATACAATGCTCATTGTACATATACATACAGTAAATCTAATAGTTGGTCGACGACCGCTATATGTATAATATTCAGCCTTCACTCAGCATCAGCAGCACATCACATCACATTCCCCTATCCGTTGTCTGTTCGAGATGTGCCCAGCATTGTGTTAATTTTATGACTCTCCATTCATCCAGATCACAGTTAAGATTCCTACTGTATGTATAATCCCCTGCTTTCTTCTGTGTGCTGTTCACTGCGAGCCATCACCCGCTCGAAAAATGCTCCAAGAGTCTCCCCACTCTTTTAGTTAGTTTTTCTTTTTCCGTCCCCTGACTTTTCTGTCACGTGCCAGCTCGGCTTTTTTCTTTCCTTATAAATTTCGTTGCCCTCTCCTTTCCTGTCCATTTATACCATTGAACTCCTTGTCCCGTTTGCAGGGTAAACAAATCCAGAAAGCCAGGAAGCCGTACGTCGTTTGGGGTACAATAAACGTCAACATCACACAGCAAACAATCGGCGGATGTACAGCCAAGAGTATGTTTTGAGATAAAACAAACAAGGACATATTAAGACATTATTGTATTGCATTAAAAATTTTTGTGATCTGTGCACTACGTCTGTTGGATCAACCCTCGAAGCCAGGCTATTGTAAATTAAAAACAAGAAAACAATACTATTGATACAATTTATAAACGTTTACCGTCATAATATGAAAAAACGTATTTGAACAAGTAAAAAGAAATAAAAAATTGAAAATTAAAATTAATTAAAATTTTTATTGCTGAAGTTACGCAGTAGCGACCGAGGTTTAATATTAAAGCTTTGAACTGTAGCTATTGACAAAACGTACCAAATTTAGCTCAGTTTGTGTGCAAAATTTTTGCTCT
>JAQIVE010003847.1:0-15731 GCA_034698285.1 Sminthurinus bimaculatus | reverse complement strand
CTTCAAGATCCTCTACAGTTTTGCTCATGGTTTTGCTCTTTTGAGTTTTTCCTTTACTATTGCTGCAGAAAGGATTTAGGACAAAAAGGAATAAAATATTAAATATTATTGATCCCTTGATTGATCATAATAAATTATGTCTAAAGAATGCAACGATTGTGATTTGAAACAAGAAATTAAAAAGTTGAAATTCCTTACGTTAATCTTTTTGAGTAGTTACACACGACTTCATTCATTTTGGAAAGAAGACTCGTTAATGGTTGTTCGTCAGCAGAGGAACCTATTTATTTATACACAAAACATGATTTATTTACCTACTGTCTTACACAATTAAAAGACAAGGAATACTTGGGAAAAAATTGAAAAATGTAATACTATACCTTTGACTTTAACTTCAGAAGGAAGTAATATGGGAGCAGTCTGAGGATTTGATACAAGAGATCTCAAGCACAGCATGATGGATTTGTATAAAGGTACGTGGCGAGCCATATCGAGTACTAATGTAAAAGGAGGAAAAGTAAATTACCACCATATTATTGCAAAAGTTATATTTTATACACATTTGGTTAAAACTATTATTTCACTTTTGAAGAATAATTTAAAAGTGGTGGTATTATGTTGGACTATAAAATGATAAATGATATAATAGTAATTGATAAGGCATTACAATACCTGAATCGTTTCGGAGATATGAGGCGATGCTTGGGAATAAAGAAGAGCTTTTCAATAAATCTACAATTTCATTCGGAAGATGGTGATTTACATTGGAGCTAGTTGACGGTGCTGATGAGGACTCTTGAGACTTGAGAGCTTCGCTGGTATCTTCAGGAACTAAGCTGCTAACTCGAGGATCTATGGAATATAATAGGTTAATCAGTTATTATTTTCAGTAATTTTCTACGATTACTAAAAGTTTAAAGATAAAAGTAATTCAGTAGTACTTACCAATATAAGATGATAAGACATCTAGTAAATTTGTAACATTCATCTCTTCCATTTTCTTTAAACTTAAAGATTGTTCAATATTCCAGTTTTGAGCTGCGGAAAATATAAATATAAAATTTAAAGGTTAGCTTATCATATTTCGAATCTTACACAACAGTCGCGATGTATACTACTTGGTTTTAATTTAATTTTAATTCATAGATTCTTTAGTTGAACCGCAAATTTACTTGTGCTTCCAGTTCCAAAACCCGTGCCTTTGGCCCAATACACATGAGACTTGTCATCAGAGGCAGATTTTCCACGGTCCGAATAAGCCCCACCTTGCGCTTTCGTGGCAGCAATGACGAGCTAATAAAAATAATTAGTTCATTAATTAAATGCTTCCATAATACATACTCACAATTTACACTATAGTTCACGGGTAAAGCACTGGAAACTAGTAAATATTATGTCACATTTATATTTTTTCTATCCCGTACCTCATGTTGTAGACCAAGATCCCAGGGTCTAAAATAATGTCAAACATAATGTATAAATTTACAAAATATACTTACAAGAAAAATATAAATCCAAGACAGTATAATGAGACTACTTTAGGAAAAAACTAAAATGCTTACCTTGAATTATCACACGATCCAGAGAAAACAGCCAGGCATGCAAGGATGAAGTGAATTGCTTTTATATCACACATTGCACGTCTCAACAAACTTCCTTCTTCAGAGTTGACTGGGAGGAGGTTTAATAAAGTTCTCAAAATGGAAAAGGGTAGAGTTGGGAGACTTTTTGCTATGGGTGAGCTGAAAATATCGCGGCCCTCCGCATCATCACTAACACCCATAATTAGACGAAGCATACATTGGGCACCAACTCGTTCCTGTACAAGGGAAAAAAGAACAAATAAAAAATAAAAAAAACGCAAGAATTCCCAGCATAAAATCCATTCATCATGGAAAAAATTACCAGGCCATTAAAATTCCATGAAACTGTCATTATTTGAGTTCATGAACTCTATAAAAAATATGTAGCATAGTTTAATAGAATAATGAATACTAACTTGACAAAGAACTTCTGAAAAACGGGGAAGTCCGAGAAATAAGCCAAACGCGGCCATAGAGTGAGGTGGAATCCCTGGATTCGCATTAAAAGGTCGTACAGAGACGGCATTCTTCTTCAAGGGAGTAGAAGTAGCTAAGCTCATGTTCATTGAATCAATCATTTCATCATAAAAGTCATCTGCTTCGATCTTGACCCATGATTCGTCCGCTAAAGCCACTGGACTTTCCTTGTCAACATGGTGAGTAACGAGCCCCACATTTCCAGTGAACTTTGAGCCAATAGTTATTTGCCGCAAGAGATCAGGATAAATAACTAAAATAGTAATAATAATAATGTTCACCAAAATGAAAACAAATAAATGCAAGCATGTTAGGTATAGCATGGATCATGGAAAAATATTGCTTTTTTGTGCTCAAAGCCAGTACTTATCGCACATCATATCAGTATACTACCGCAAGAGATCTGGACCTACCTGGGAGTAAGCCTTGCTTGGCTAGTAATCCGAGACCACCCATTCGACTGAAAACTTCCATGGTGGAAGGAAGAGGTAGTACATTGTATACTTCGGGGATAGAATCCTTTCTTTTTGCAGAATCTCGTAAAGATAAAATGTCAGTGTTAGAAGGTGATGGAGTTATCACAGGAGATCCTTGAAAAGTAGATAACAAAATAAAAATATTGAATTACTTATGATTTATGAATTACGTAGGTTCTGCAATCTCGAATCCAACTTTACTTATAATTACTATAATATTGAGGTCGGTTAAGAATAATTCTATGAGTTACAAAGTTTTTGACCGATAAAAATACATTCCTATCTCCTTTATATTCCATTAAATAGTAAAAAAAAACGATAATAAAATATCATAATTACCTTCCTGAGCAGGTACAGGAACTTCTACTTCTGTTCTAACAGTAAAAACCAATATATCCAAAAACGTGTCAGGTCTATCTTTTTTCACAGCTGCAAGAACAGTTGCTAACGTCAAATTTAATGGAACTTTAATGTCTGGGAATTCCTCGGCTTCCAAAACCTAAAATATGATTTTTAAATCGATTATAAATCAACATCCATGAATAATTGGGAAAATACTGTGTCGACTTAAACACAACCCATTCATTTTAATGTTATAGTTAACGCAAAAAGGTATACAACCAATAAATTAAGTTTAGCTTTGTTATTCTACTCACCAAGGAAGGTCCTTTGATTTTTTCATCCTTTTTATTCCCGTCAGAAATACCTGCACTATCTGGTTTTAATTTTTTGCTAGCAGTCTTCATTGGTCGCTTGGCAGCTTCAAGTTGACTCCTCTTATCCTTTGCTGCATTCCCTGACATTGACAATTGCATCTGGTCAATCATCTCCAATCCGGCTTCTATATTACGACCAAAGACGCAATCAATAATATTATAATTATAACAGGCCACGTTTATTACTACGCAGATAATATGCTGAACTAATCAAAATTATAGTAGAAAGGACAGTATTTGCGTGAATGAAAAAACAAAGACATTTACCTATTAGACCCTGTTCTTTCTTCAAAATTGAGAGAAACCTTTGTGGATCGGAATTTGCCACTATCTTCTCTAATGTTACTCCATAGGGCTCAATGCACTTCATTAGCTCATAAACATATTGATGACAACTCATATAAAAGATTCGATCTCCTCCATTTACACCCAAGCTTGGATGAAGGGATGATAAGGGTAATACATTCGGCGGGTTCTTCAAAGGGTACTTTGAAGAACTCTTTACATGTACTATTACTCGTTCGTTTTCAAGTAACAGCTGAATAATTAGGCGTCGACAGAATGCAGACATTGAATGAAGAAACACTGCTTCTATAATTAAAAAAAATATATATTCAAATTTATAATAATAATTCATAATTCAAAAAGAGCTTAACGAATTTAGATACAAGTACGAGCTATTTAACAAGCAGTAATTATTAGTAAATTATTAGAGTAAATCAATATTGTAATGTTTTTTTGTGTTGTTTCTTACTGTGAGGGGCAATTTTTTGCTTGACCACAATATCACAGAGGCATTTACAAAGAACACGTTGATTTTCGGGATGTGCCCAGACACATTTAGCAAGAAAACGAATTAATGCACTTTCCAGCATATAGGTCAAAGTATGACCAAAGAAACTGGCTTTTAAAGCTCCTGGGATGATTGACAAGAGGTTCAATAACGGCTGCCAGAAAACATTTCCTGAACTTCCTAACCAGTTCTTGAAAGCATTAACTTGACAGAGTTCTTCGTAGAATGTGAGTATGTTAATAACGGTTTGAACTGAAACTACATGAGCTCCCGCAATCTCAGCTTCAGTTTGAACTTGATTAGAATGATCCTCCGATGACCCTGCAATGATCCATTTGTTGGTGTAGCAAGTCCAGAAGCTCATAATACTTGCATTTAGATGGTTTAAAAATTGTGACTCTTGGAGAAGAACCACAGTAGATGGACTCTGAGCTGCTCGTCCTAGGGTCATCAAAATTCCTGAAGTCAAGTCTGGGAGTTGGTCTAAAGGAAGAGCTTCAACCCGGTCCCAAATACAGCCCTCGTCACACCAAGTTTGAATGTCTTCCACCATTGGGTTATTTGATTCTAAAATAAATCAAACACGATTAAAGAGGACAGTTGTCTCATCACCATAATCCATAATATGATACAACAGCATTAAAATAATTATCAATGAATCTTGTGTTAAAGTTGAGAATTTATTTCTTTGTTTGTAAACTTACCAAGCCATTCAAGGGGCCTTCTTCTTATGATTTCTGCCAAGTACATTAAGTACACAAACATCCAGGGTTTATTGTAGCAGAAGGACAAAATAACATTGTCGATAGTCTTCTTAAGTTCACTTTTGTCATCTAAAAGCTTTGTCCAATTGTACAATTTCCTATGAAATGCAAACACATAATAAATGATAAATATAAAGACAAAACCTCAAAAGCGTTAAAAAATCTTGATGTTTACATAATAAACACACTCAGTACATATACATAATATAAATATTCAAAAAAAGTATAAATCATGTAATTGTAATAAAATACAATCTGATAGAAAAACTTACGTAAGTAGTACAGGGGTAATTATAAACGACAAATCAACTTTTCTAATACTAGTAATATGATACAGGATTGCAGCACAACAATGCACGTATTCGGGGACAACAATTGGTAGACTTTTCTTGTGTAAATTTGACGATGATCCAGAGAAGGCATTGAACTGTACAACCGAAATGGAAAAAATTAAAATTTTTATGCGCAGAAAAGAAATTTGCATTCTTTCTTGTTAATATGTAATATTTATTTGGCATGTATTGTAAAAAAAACAAATACCTGAGCAAGAGCTTCATCCGCAGCAGACTCCAACCATTTGAATAAATAGACTAGATTCACATCACTACCCCACTGTGGAATTTCGCAGCACAACTTGAATATAAGCTGGACAACGGTGTGTAATTGAGAGACAACTCCTACTTGTTGAGAATTAGCATTTGCAACCATAGATATGCCTTGGACGCTATTATGCACAGATTGCAGCAAATTTCCCATAAGAATTTCGCTTATGTCCCTAGAGAAAGAAGCAAGACATAATAAATTAAAATAATTAATGATATGGTTAAAACCCTTCATTTTAGATTTTTTAGCAACTATCACTTATACTTTGAATTGGTAGTCTATACTACCCAAAGTTCATACCTTCGTAAACTACCAAATTGGAAGAGCACTTGTTGAACATGAGGCAAATATACTTCTTGGGCCTTAAGACTTGCTACAGGCGCCAACAGCATAGAATAGCAAGATTCTAGCATGTCCGGGATATTTACAGCCCTTTGGATGATCTCTGGTGATTTGGAGACTGAAATTGCTTTATCCAGTATGTAAATCCAATGTGCGCTACAATAATTTGAGAAAATTAATTACTGATTTTTTATGGCCGACACAAAGACGACTCGTGAATTTTCAACCCAGAATAATGTTGTTTTTTATTTATTTTGCAAGTAATAAATTAAACCATTGTTTCTTTGTTTATCAGTTTTCACTATGATCTGCATACCTAGACTCCAAAGTCTTAAGACTGTCAACAGATGAGGATAAACCTTCCAGAGCAGCTTCACTATTTTTGCCAATGCAATCAACAACAACATTTTACCATGATAAACTAGCCTTCAATTTCTATTTGAAAAGCATAATATGCAATTACTAACTTATTACTATAATCTATAATATATTCTGTTTTTAGTACCTGAAGCAATTTGTACCCAACAACTTAATCTGAGAAAGTCCCAAATTATTTGTATCTTTTGGTTTAAACAGTCTTAGCAAAACTTTTTGGGCCACTTCTGCCTGCGTGAGTTGAATATTAATTGAGCTGGAATGACATTGTATAGGCGGACCCATTGGGATTGTACCTGGAAAATTAGTAAACACGTAAATAAATAAATTTAAACCAAATACACAATAGAAAGTGAAGCTCACAGTTCACAGTTACAAGGGAATATATGCCTATGCATATTTATATTAGAGTACTTACAGCCATGTCGATCTCTAGAAACCTCAATCTGAACTCCACTTGGACATGAAGCTACAAGAAAATAATCAAAATGGTGGGGTTTTAGAAAATATTTATTCCTATTCAAAGACTCAAAGCTTAAAATAAAAAGTGCAATATTATATTTTAGCAAGGGTTTACTATGAATGTAGGAGTTGGTACTGGACACGGATGTAGTCATTTGAATAACAATTTGCACTTCCTTCAATGAAACTAAAACGTAAAATACGTGATATTATTAATAATAAATGATATCTAGAGGTAAATATTTCCATAATATTCTCAATATATAATATCATTTATAGTCCGAATTTCTATGAAAAATGACCAATAACATGAAGTACGTACTTGCACATGGTAGGACAATAATTAGTTCAAGAAAAGTCTCATCTTCCAGGAAATGGTAAGACCAGACGGGGGTTCTTGATCGACGATGTTGTGGAGTCGATGTGCTACAAAAACGGTAGTAAAAGAAATGATATGTTTATTATATCGATAAGAATCTGGCCATAGTATAATATATTTGCATGGAATTCCATAGTTCCTTTTTATCTTTTTTGTTGCTTATTATTTATTATTATTACCTCAAAAGTACTTCACTAGGATGAGCACTATAATTTGTAGAGGTTATTGTTCCTAAAGGAGCCACATTTATTAATCCATCTGGAAGTTCAATGTCGCTTCCAAATTTCTTTTGGCCAAACAGTGCATTGTCCGTCCTTCCAATGTACGTACTCAAAATTGATACAAATGTTGGACGACTGCTAAAGAACTTCCTAGTGCTACTAATCAACTTCTGGCAGATACTCTGTATTAAGAGGGAAAGTAAAATACATTTTTTAATTCATTTCATATTATATAAGTACTTCATATGTAAAATACGAGCTGTACACTGAAATATTTTGAGCAAACAAAAAACATACTTCCACACAGTTAAGTTTGCAAAATTCCTGCAAGTGTTCTTCCTTGCTAATAACTTTGAGGACCAGTAGGACAAATGTTTCACTGACTATAAGTTTTAAAAAATGAAAGAATGTCCAATATTACTACATGATTTATGATTTATTAGCATGTACATGTACACAGCATTTTCAACAGTGTATAACTATTACAATCAAAATTTAGTGCCAATTTCAAATAAAAGTTTTAATCTATAAATTATAAATAAGCATAAAACAATATCTTACCATGAAGTGGGCAATAGAAGTCATCATATTGAGTTTCTAAAATAGAACAAACCATAATATTATTTGGCCACTCGTCATGTATTAACATCAAACATGAAGTTAGAAATGTTATGGAAAACAACTTACTTGACAAGAATTTGAAAATCGGTTTTACAGCAGCAGTAGAATCGCTGGCACTAGAACTCAGCTTACTAAATAAGTGGATGACTGCGTCAACTACCGTTGTAGGGGTTGAACTTTCCATGATCTAAATGTTAAATGAGTCAAGTTGAGTTTAATGTCTAAATATTATATTTTATATTTATATTATATCACATAATATATAGAATCTAATTACATACATACATTGGTGTTAGTACACTATTTCCTTGAATTACCTTGAATGCCGATACCAGATCTCCGCTCACAAGGACATTGATCAAATTGATTCCGTTTGGATAAGCAAGCACAGCTAATATTCTATTCATTGTATTTTCCATTCTCAATACTATATCAGCAATAGTCTTATTCTCTGCTTGATTCAGATGTTCAAGCGTAACCTCATCAAAGCTCTGAAGTCGAGGTAAAGTAGGCATTTCTCGTAGGAAAGATTCCACTTCTACTTGTGAATCACTAGAACCCTGTGTTCCATATGGCAGTTGAACTAAACTTGCCATCAAAGAGACCAGACGAAATACTACTTGCTCAAAATTTTGAGCCTTTCCAAAC
Source organism: Sminthurinus bimaculatus (assembly GCA_034698285.1). Classification (NCBI taxonomy): domain Eukaryota; kingdom Metazoa; phylum Arthropoda; class Collembola; order Symphypleona; family Katiannidae; genus Sminthurinus; species Sminthurinus bimaculatus. Next base: position 7,271 of record JAQIVE010003847.1, on the reverse strand, counting down.
TTGCCATCATTATTTGTAGCTGAAGATGTTGTGGGGGTTGATGCCGATAAAGAACCGACTCCCGCAGCTGACTTTGATTCAGCAATTGTAATTTTATTGGGAAAAAACACAAATAGATGAAGGATTTTAGCTGTGAGAAGCAAAAAAATAAATAAATAGATTCAATTATTATACCCATGTGAATGTAAAAACTGCCATATAGAAATAAAGCATGATAGCGAAAACCACGCGTAAAAATAATTGGAATCACTCATTGCATCATTTATAAAAAATGTAAAATATATTGTACGAACCAAATTGATGAATGATATTGATGACCGTCACTGGAGTTTCATAACCGAGATGAAGATAATCTGGATGTAAATCTAAGTGATCCTCAAGATCAATAGTTTTTGAATTCCCGGCTTTAGTTTCAGTTCTGTTGAAAATTTAACACACAAAGAATAATGTTTGATGTAAGTTTGATGATTTCATTGAATCAAATAGGCAAGATGTAATGTAAAAACCCCCCAAATAAAAAAAAAGTAACAACATGAATAGGAAAAATAAAATCACGTTTAATGTCACAACTCTTACCTAGAATTAAATAAGACCCTCTCAACATGATGAAGATATGTATTGAAAGCATCCAAAGGAAAATCCTGAGAGAGAAATGGACCAGCAAGAAATGAGCAAAGAACTCGAAGGAGAATCTCTTTTAGGCAAGCGGTCCATGGCGTACCAATACTTAACTCTCTTATACGAAGCAGAAAATTGTAGAATTGCTGACAGCATGTTGGTCCAACAGATACAAGGTGTTGTTTTTGATAGTTGATTCCACTACTCGAAATAAATCTTAATATCATTTCCGGAAAATTCTTATCCCTGAGAATATATAACCAATCAGCCTGCTCACATCCAAAAGTATTGACATTCTCTCGCCTTTGATTGGCAACTAATGTTAAACATTGGAAGGCCTGTGCCCATTCTTGAACTGTCGGTTCCCTGTCCTTTGAAAAGGCTTGCATTAGGTGATTCACAGATTTCTGGGATAGAGGTATTGCTGGAATATCTTCAAGGCTCGCAGTCGCAGGTGGAAGTGTATCAGAACTAGTAATTTCATAAATAAAAATAGCAACAAAATTAGCAATAATACAAAAACCTCCAAATAAATAGATACATTATATGCATGCATATCAAAAGGATGAGACTTTAGCTTCTCCAAATATTATATAGACTAATTACCCATTGACACTGAGCCACAGTTGCAAAACTCTTTCGATCGACACTGCAGACGACGAAGTGAGTCCAAAAATATGATCAAAACAACGGGCAAGTAGTGAGGAATCGTCGGTTTTAGAAAAATCAACAGATTCTGAGGGTGGTGTACTTGAACTTTTTTGTGATTGTGATTTGCTTGATTGATTGATTGTTTTCGAAATTTCCACAGGAACTTCCCAGGGGTTAGATAGAGAATTTGTTAAAACGTCCGAATCAGCTGAAGAAATGCAAAAGGTATAATATTATGATGGGGCTTTTAAACATTAAACTCAATCATCATTAAATGCAATTACTACCAGACTTATAAAAAGATTAACGATTATTTGCAAAAAAAAAACAAAAACATTCAAATTTTCTTACCGACAGCCATCATTCTTAGTCTTAATTCCGTAGAAGCGAGGACTCCATTCTCCAGTCGACTGTCTAAAGCAGTTGAGATACTCGTAACACAGGGAGAAAGTTTCTTGTTTAGTGAACTATGATGAGGTCTTTTACAACTACTACTGCCACCACCAACAGCTCCACTACCACTCTGTTGACTTTGCGGAGAGGTGAAAGAATAGGAATCACTTAGAATATCATCAAAATCAGAATCTTCAGATTCACCCGTTGGTTCCATACTCAAATCCATGGACAGCCCACCGAGATCTTGAGAGGCATCGGGAAAATCACTCATTTCATCAATATTCATATCTTCTACACTGTTTTGACTTTGATTTTGTACATCTGCTTCTGTTATTATGACATCATTATTAGTTGTCTCCTCATTAACACCAGCACTTGCAAAAGGTGGAGAAGTCGAAATTTGCTGTTGTTCTTGTGGCCTTGATTGTTTATTTTGTTCACCGTCGATATTATTTGAAGAGTCCTTTCTTCGGGGATAAACTTTCTCTTGCTCCGTTATATCCTTTATCATGCACTGGACAGCATGGCTAACCCACGAGGCAGACCAATTCTTTTGTTGCAAATAGTCATTACCTACAGCAGTAAGAATAAGGCCGGTAAGCTGATTCTGATTAAATATTGCACTCAAAGGGATAGCTGGACGACATGATGTAGAAATTTTCGCCAAAGCTTTCACTAAAAACATAAAAACATGAAAATTTGATTCCATTTCAATTATAATATGAATGACCATATAAATAAGAAATAAGAACACAAGGCTCATAACAGATACTAAGTATGCATATTATGCTAAAATACGATACAACAACTCAACTTTGGCCAAATTTAAAAGATACACTCTAGAATATTATGCTCTTCACTTACATGATATTAAAAATAGATCAGAATGGCAAGTAGAATCCATTCTAAGTAGAAGTGCACCAAGACTTTTTGCAACAGAGAGACAAACCAGCGGACTTAAATTTAAATTGACTTCTACATCCGAGGTTAATATTTCTCCATCCTTACTTCCTTCTTTACCGAGAAAACCCTTCTTGTATAACATTTCTGTTCTTCTAATTTGTCTAAAAAATAAAACACATAAGAAAGTATTTAAACACTGTCACGACATCCTGGCTTGAACAATATATGTCAAAAATTAAGTAGTGGTAATAAGAATGAATACAATCATACAAATGAATTCAATATTATGTACTTACAATAAATCCTTAAAGTGCTGTAAAATTTGGTACAAGAAAAAACAAAAAAAACGAGTTTAAAAAATGAATCAAAAGTAATTGCAGTTTGAAAACATTTGTGTTATAAATAGATACTTGTTGCATAATTTTAGAAATTAGAACAAAGGATAACAATATTTACTTTTGATGATTGAAGTTTAATATTTTTCCCAATGCTTGCCTGTTTCTGCTTAATAGCTTCCAATTTGTTTCCTACATTAAAGGAAAATAATTTAAATGATGTATTAAAAATTTATTACTGATGTCATCTATTTGGAAATTAAAATTTAAAATACTTTATAATTTACATATAGATAAAGCTGACGCTCATTATGAAAATAATTTAAAATAAGATAATACTATTGTAAGAACAGTATAATGCATGTATAATAATACCTAACGCCGATAATTGATTTCCAAGTCCACCCACTGATTGATTTAACTGACTGGTATACCCAAAGCCAGCAACACTGTCTAGTTCTTCCAACTTTTGTTTAGTAGCCATTATTTTCTTTTGTAGTCTGCGTTTGAAGGTTCCAACACTAGTTGATTTAGACGGTCCATTCATTCTCCTGTTATACAATAGCGCACTTTCACCTTGAATGAAATCCCATCGAGATGATGACGGGCCAGCTGACTCCTTTGGCGAAGATGAATCTTTATTATCTTTCTTCCGAATCGATGTGGAACTACTGCTTTCTTCACAATTACTGATGCCACTTACTCCATCCAATAAGTAGCAAAGAAGTAACACTGTCCATCCTAACATCGTCATATCTATTTTAGATCGAAGAAAGAAATCTGATTTTTGAGTTTCAATTGGTGCTAACAACTCTTCCAATAGCTTCATCACATCCTCCAACACTGAAGCATTTTGACCGTTTAGCAAAGCCTTCTGTCCTAGATAGACAAGGAGGATGAATACTCGGTCCTTTGGGAAAATTCCGTTGTTTGATGATGAAAATAAATCTTTGAGAGTTGATGCGATAAATTTTCCCCACCATGGCTGAAATCCAGCAACCCGGAGCAGCAAGGTACAAGTTGATAATTGGCACTGACCATTTTCTAGGACACACACATTTTTGAATAGGGAGAGACAGCTCTCAAAACTCAAAAAGTACAATGGATATGGAGGTGGATGAGAGATTGGACTTGGAGACGTAGCAATAAACGAAATCCCTAGAAGACTCTCGATTACGAATTCCGAGATCATGTGAATTTTGTTTGTGCATACTTCGCTCAGGAGGTCACGAGGTGCATTTGAAAAATTTAAAATTGGATATGGGGCTAATGATTTTTGAAGTCTTTTCACTACATTTTTGGCCACATTTAATTGTTGTTGGAGTGTCATACCTGAAAAAAATAGCCAAGCATATGATATTATTTAAAAATCCATTAAGTATTTTGTTAGTTTTCACAACAGATTTTAAAATAATAATAATATAATCAAAAGGAATAATTTTTTGTTATTCTTACATTCTTGGTATGCATTTAAAATTCCATGGTCTGAAGTTGTATTTAATCCTAGCTTATTTCTCTCTTTTCCCTTTGGTAAATAATACGAAATATGGTCTAGAGCAGAGATTTCTGGTTTTAGTAAAGGTTCTAAAAATCTTCTTAATTTAGTGCAAGCTAGTTGATATCTGCAGCCAATATCTTCGACGAGACTTGAGAGTACAGCGAGATGTGAAGAGATTAGAGCTGGATTAAGCACATTGACATCTGCGGGCAAATTACTATTATCTTGTTGGGCAACGTCTCCAGGAAGTACGACGGTGTGTCCAAAAAACATTCCAAGAGGTATGCGACATCGAGTTACACCTAAAAATTTCAAGTTCAAATAGGTTATACGTGTTATTAACTAATTCGTTATACATTATACTACTATCAAAAAAATTCAGCATCATGTTGTTTTTAAAAAAATAGAAAATAGACAAACATACCTCCCATTCCATAACGGCCAATTGTTGTAATCTGTGTACATAGATTAAAGTAAAAAAAATAAGGATTAATGGTTTTTATTTATGATACGATTAATAGAAAATGTAATACATCATACTCCATCACTTGTATTATTTTATTTAGTATGCAGTACGTATGTACATGTAAATAATTATGTTTCGTAAGCCAAACACATACTTTCAAATATCTGACGATTGGAGGTGGTTGTAAATCACAAATGACCAAACTCCTTAAACCAATATCTGATGCAACGATCAACCTTTGACCATCCACTTCTTCACGATGAAGCCAGATATCTATAGCTAATGAGACTAAATCATTACAGCTGGGGAAGAATAAATCCGTCAAAAGAACAGGAGAACCAAAATCCAGGACGATAAATCGTCGAGCACCACTATGTAGGCGATCAATAACGATGGCCTGAAAATATATGAAAGTGAATAAACTTAAATGTACATTTCGATGCATGTTTTAAGATAAAAACATCAGAATAAAATAATCCCAGCTATTTTTGTCACAAAACAATGTAAACAAGTAAGAAGTTATTAAAAATAAAAACGTCGTTTTGTTTTAATGTACCTGTTGAGGGGGATGAAATAACATTTGTTGAAATGGACTTAGTAATAATCGGAGATTGTCATCTGGAGTTGTAACTTTCGACTCTTCTTTGGAAGATGAAGAGGAAGAGGATGGGCCTTGTTGTTGCTGTTGAGCCTGCTTTGGTGGATGACTACTACTACTACCACCTCCATTAGCACTAGAAGTAGCACTGGACTGAGAAGCAGTGAAGGTTGGGATGGCACCAAAATTGGAAGATCCGGGATTATTTGATGATGAGTATTTCTTTTTTATGTCTGAAACTGCTGCTGCTGACGACCCACCGGTTTTTGGCTTAACATAAGGATACATGGAAAATATAGATGGAGAAAATAAAGCATCTGCTTGAGGATCTACTGAATTTCCACTGTGAAGACTATGATGACCATAAATCTTCTTGGCATTACCACCAACACCCGATGCTCCTTGATAAGTGGCTCCCTGATAACTAGATGGGTTTTGTTGGGTAAGTGTAAGATTTGAGTTTCCTACAGCCATTGTCAATACTCCTACATTCTTCAAGGTGTTGGCGGTACTCAAATATCCCAATTCTCCCAAATCACTGACTGGATTTTTGTTTTTTGCAAAAAAAAAGTATTCAATTACTTAAATTAAATTACTGATCTTTCCATAAAGCACGTAATGAATTATTCTTTCAAGTGAAGTGTACACATTGACTAAATTACTAGTAAAACTGGAAATGACTAAACTTACTGTTAGCATGGGCTGTGGTGTGAGCATCCCATATATTTGGGATTTGAGAACTATTGCCAACCGCATTGGACATGATATCACTTATACCAACGTCGTAGGCCCAGCCCAGATCGTGGGTTGTATCCATCTTCAGTGCCTTTTGTAACATCATAATTTGATCGTGCTGAGAGAAAACAAGAATGAAAAGCCACCAATTATTTCTTATTTCATACATTAGTTTAATTTTGTCGGTATTGAGAAGTAATAAAACGGACATGCAAACAAAAAAGTCTTTACCTTATCCGTCTCTGAACTTTTTTTACTCCCTTCCCCCGTATGCATATATGTAGGATTATTTGTATGGTCCATAAATGAGGATTGAGCAAATGGTACGGCAGACGTAAAGGAAGTCGTATTCACGCCTAACATTGAAACATACGATAAAAACGTTTAGATTACGATGCTTGTTTATTTACTAAGATACATCAATCTATCATTTGTTTGCATTCAAATTTCGGAATTTTCTTGTCGTTTAAATGTTCATGACATAAATTATGTCACATAATAAAGGATTTAAACTAACCAGTTTCAATTTTTTCCATACGAAGTCCATCGCTACAAGCATGACACCTATAAATAGTTCAACATTATACATTAGAAATTGATCAGAATCTGCTTGATTGATTACTGTATCTGTATAATACAAACTAACAAGGTTTCACTTTCACTCAGAATAGAACAATACGTAATAACTTTCCAAAACATACGTGAAATGAAGGGGCTCCACTTCTAATAGTCCTTGAATCTGCTGTTTTGGCGATAATCCGCCGACTTTACCCAATCGCATTGGATTTCCAGCTAGTAAATCTCTAAAATCGACATCTTTCAAGCCCTGTACAATAATGTAATGAAAAGAAAGAATTAAATTTTCACATCATAATATTTATGGTAAATTTATTTATTATAGTAAAAATGGTAATTACAATATGATTAAGTAAATACATTTTTGATTAAAATGTTTAGAACAGTCACAATGTATATATGTGCCATTTAAATCGACTCAGCCACCTGAATTAAAGAATTCCATTTTATTTTTCTGGTATCACTAGGTAATTACGATTTTTGTTTAAAATGAAA
>JAQIVE010003846.1:0-15740 GCA_034698285.1 Sminthurinus bimaculatus | reverse complement strand
AAATCTAATATAATATTATTATAAGTTAAGTATAAGGTATTTTCTCGTTAAATGTCTCACATGTCCTTTACCTTTTATTTATTAACATTATTATGGTTATTCCAAAGTATAATATTATGAGAATATAATAATACAATATATATATTATTTTAAATATTTATATTATCATAATATTTTATACAATATTTAATAATACATAATAATATTACTTTAGATAATAATAATATAGATAATAACATCATGTTTGGAGGAAAAACATTTTATAACAAGCTACTTATGCAAAAATAGCAGGTTTAAAAATGTGAGTTTTGATGGATAATTTTTGCACACATAATCAAAATTCCTTTTTACTACTGCAATGGTATATTTTTTGACAAAACAGTGGGAAAAAACTTATGCCATATATGTATAATATACTGATTTGACTAAAACATAATTCTAATGATTACAAACGGGAACAAAATAGAACTAATAAAAAGATTTTGAATGGTTGTTACAATATAATAATAATATAGGTATAAATATAATGTATGGTCTACATTATAATTTAGAAATAATAATAATAATAATTACGTTCTACTAATGCTACATGTATATTATAGAATACATATACATACGGTATATAGGCATTTCAAACCTTGTATAAGACGTTATAATAATAATAATAATAATATATAAGAGTCAGAGTATAAATACACAACTATATTGGATTATCGTCATTTTTTTGTTTTGTTTCTGAGCTTATGTAAAAGTTCATATTGAAAACACTGGAAAAAATTGAACGACTTGGAAAAAAATACGTGATGATGATAATAATAATATTATTATAATAGTATAGTAGTAATTACTAATGCTACACAGTGTAGATCGTAAATAAATCGAGTGAGTAATAATAATAAAAATTTATGTGAGTGTTGCTTTTCTATACTTTTTTTCTATTTCTCTTTAATCGGATAAGACATCTTCATTATCATTATCATCTTCTTCACCGAAACTATCTTCATCAGGGTCAGCATCATTACTTGGGGACCCAAGTTGTTGAGAGGATTGACCATGATTTTGTAAACTGTCGATGGCCGCTTGCATTTCCTGTTTAACGTTTACAAAATTCAAAAATGTTTGATAATAATTACTAATACACTTATGTTTATTGCTAATAGTCATTATTTATAACTTTCTAAACTGGCAAGAGAAAGCAAAAGTGAAAAGAGGAAAAGAATCCAACATGTTTGTCCTGGAGAAAGTTTATCCCGCCATTTATTTTTAAATCTTCAAGGATATCAATCCAAAATAGACACATGTACATATATGTTGTAAATATACATTCATGGGTATACGCGCAAAATATAGTGTACTAGATACAACATACAGCGAGATAGCTGCAATATCTCTCGCTGGTAGCCTACCAGCGAGAGATATTGCAGGTAGGTACTACTAAATAATAATGTCTATTTTAAAGCGAATATTTTATGACAAAAAACACAGATTACTTTATAATTTGTATGAAAAAATGGAAAAACAGTTATCACGAATTGATTTTTTGGTTTTTGACTTACCAAGTCCTCCATTGATATGGACATGACGTCACCTCCTGTAGAAATGGACGAAGAATGAGCCAATGTAGTCAGACCAAGTGTAGGATGATTTGTTACTTCAAAACAAACATTTTCTACATTATCAGAAGAACCATCTCCATCGGCATAATACGTTTCTTCACACTCAAGGTCACCGAACTCTGCTCGCCAGTCCTCTTTTCTATATAAACCGATAAAAATAGAGAAAATAATGTTAAAACTGATTTTACAAAACTAAGATGTTAATAATTTTCTTTATTTACTATAGTCTATGATGTATGAACTAGGAAAGAAAACTTGCGTTCTATTTTGAATATTGTGTATTGTATCATAAATAAATATTGAATAAATACAATATTGAATTACTTACCGATTTCCAATTTGGTCAATATACATTTCTAATGCTTTGGGAAGAACTTGTTTTGCTTTTGCAATATCTTCATCACTACAATCATTGCGGTCTAATCCAAGACTCAGGCCCATACGTTTTAAAACTTCAATGTCATCATGAATTTCGAATGTTCCATCAAAGCTGAACAGGTACTCCATCCTATGAAGAAACAAAAAAAAGTATCAGGTTCATGTATTAGTTATTAGATACTATCATTGTTATAATAAAGAATAAATCTTTTAAAAAAATATGTCAAGTATATTTTTTAAATAATATGCCAATAGTGTTGAGTGATTAGTAATAATGTCCGTTATATATTTTCATACTTATCATTTGAGATAGAGCAGTCAATAACAGTGTTCTTGGCTGTGTTCACAATAAGAAAAGGAAGATGAATTGAGCCATGCGGCGGAGGAGGTCCTGTTTCTTTTTCCCTGTTTTTATTCTTTTCAACTAAGCATTTGAATGCCACTTGCTATAAAAAATATATAAAAAAGACAATAAAGTAAAATTTTAGTTAGAGTGTTGTAATAAACCGCAAAAATTTAACAGAAATAATATGCATTATAAACTGTACAATAAGCTTCCTTATAACATAATACAAACATTACTCCCAAATGCATAATAAGTATTTTAATGGTATAATACCTGAACTATGAGGTCGTGAAGTTGCTGAGTTTTTGTTTTGAGTCTCTCAAGTCGTTTTGAGCGATCTTTTTCAAGCGTAGTGCACTCTTGCATGGAATTAGTGGGAAGTCCTAACCATTTTATTTCCTTCTTTTCTTTTGAAATAATATTCATGGCCATTAGAACATTAAGAGCATCGTATACTCGTCTGCGGATATTCTTTTGGTCGAATTGTTGCTCAATTGAGCTCATCCCCATATTAGGAGCTGCAAATTCTTGTACTAACTCGTCAGCAACTTCGTTATAAGTTGTCACTCCCTAATACGAATAAAAAAAAAATCATTGTTAATAATTCATGCTTATATTATGTATTATGTACAAGTAGCAAATGTTAGATTTTTCTTAGATACAGAAATTGAGAAAATAAGGCTTTTTTCCCTTGGCCATACCTTTGTCCTCACTTTCTCACACACTTTCATACTAAAGTGTCTTAAGCCTTTTCCACCTTTTTCAGCTTTCCTTCTTTTACTTTCGTATGATACATCAGAAGGGAAGTCCACGCGTTTACGAGCTCCTGTGTGGTCGAGAATTGGACTAATAAAATGAGACGCTTGTTTTAAATTTAAAGTGGATGCAAAATTTCCTGTCATTATCTGTTGAGATGAACCGGGAGAATTTGGACCGGTGGTCACTAAAGTTGTATATTGTTGACCAAGTTGTTGACCAATATTACCCGCTAATGTTAAAGTAGATAAAAAAAATAGAAAACATTAAAGGACTAACCACTACTAACAATGCTTTAATCCTGTTTCGATTATAATGTTAAAAAGACTGTATGGCCCAGTTACTTAATGAGCAATAATAAACTATTACCAGCTACTAATTGTGGGCCTGATGGTCCTTGGGTCAAAATGAGACGCTGATTTCCGGCTTGGATTACTTGTTGCTATAAAAATAAAATAAAAGATATAAGTTTAGTACACATCTAGTATACATTATGTCTATGTGATTAGGTTTTACAATACGCATTTTTAGGGCTCTAACGTTTACAAACATCACAATACTATTATGTAAATTGTAAATATATTATAATATATGAGAGAAATTTACCATTATTGGAGTTCCAATGACAGTTTGTCCCCCTCCACTACGTTGTATAATGGTAGCTGTACCAGGAGAGCCACCCTCCGTTTTAATATTGGCTGCTTTAAGGATGGTTGTAGTGGTTCCTTGTGCTTGGATTGGGAAAGTCATCACTTGTCGACCACCTTCAAAACAAGTTGTTATAAATAAATTATTCATTAATCGTTGCTAAAAAAAATCACTATTGCACAGTAAATCTCTTCTACCCACTGTAAAACCCTATTCACTCGTATTTCGTGTTTACTCAAAGTTTTACGCCAAATTCTGACGTTGTACTCAACTTTCAACAATTTTGCTTGATGTTTTTAGCAAGTTCATACTATTTAGAGTGCTTATTTGTTATTGAGAAACAAAAAAAATTATTCGGTTTGGTCACCGGGAACGATGTTGTCATTTGAAAAAAGAACTTTCAAAAATAAATTTCCAATTTCTATCTTTTCGGCGTGTGCGCCTCTACGACATCGACGTTGTAGCAGTGTTAAAAAGGAAAAAAAGTAATAAAAATTATTTCAGAATTAAGAGTCAATCGTATCAGAATAATGCTAATACTTAATACAGAAACAATACTCAAAACTTATTTAATTAGACCCCCACAGTTTTTATTACTGTAAAATTTCAGCCAGACGAACTTTTTTTACATGTGTTCTTATGGAGAGCCATAACAAATTAAGCAACGGCTCAAGACTGAGTCTATAGACAGACTCAGTCTTGAGCTTAAGACTCCGTATGTACCTTTAATGTTTTTGGATTAACTTAAAATTTCCGAAATAGTTAGTAAATCGTTTTTTGCCACTAATAGAGCATTTTTTTGAGTTCTGAAACATCAGGTCATGGAAGAGCGGGTTGAAGCAGCGGAAGCTCCTTTTCGGAAGCATTTGTTTCAAAGGACAATATCTTTAGTTTCCGGTGGCCAAATGCAAAAAAAATGTGTTTTTATACTTGACATCGTATGAATTGGTTAAAAAAATCAAGCAAAAATGCTGAAAATTAAGTGCAGCGTCAGAAATAAGCTAGGGCTTCGAGTAATCACGGACGAATAGCCTTTAGTGTGTGTGATCTGAAACATATTACATATTGTATCGAAATTGGTACGTCTAATCAATGAGTATTTGAGTAAGCCATTATTTGTGACACAACAATCGGAAATCGGAAGTATAAATGCTATATTGAAATAAAAAATCAAAAGGGAATTCACACCATATTTTATACTTTTTTATGTTTTTCCCAATATGATTTCGCTTTTGATTTCAGAATTCACTTTTGCTTTTGATTTTGACCGAGTGTGTAAAAGCCTTTATACACTACAAGATTTCTGAGAATTGAAATCAAAATCTGAAATCGAAAGGGAAAAGTATACAAGCAGCATAAAATTATTAAGCGAAAGTAGTCGTAATTCGAAATAGTTTTTTGTATGAAATGAATAATAAAACAACAGACTACATACATAATCAACTAAACATAAAAGTGGAACAAAAAAGCAATAACATTCAATCACCGGAAACTAGCTGCTTTTAGCTGGAGCGAGCTGAAATCAGCCGTCTTTGATATCGGCTAAAACTGAACTGTAGACGGCTAATAATAGCCGGAAAGCGAAATTTTCTGAATTTTGGCGGCTAAAATTAGCTGTTTCCAGGCTATTTTCGGCCGATTTCATCTTTGACGCTCTGGTAGCACTTTGGGTTAGGTGGTAGTACAAAACGGACACCACCACGTGAAAGCCCATCAAATTCTCAACAAATTCAATGGAGACAATTTTTTTTCTAATGGAGGCTTTTTGAAATGTCATATTAAACAGCAATAATTAAAACTTGGTTAAAACCCGCAGATTAAGAAATTCTCCGTTAGTTTTTTGTAGCCGGCCAAAAAAAGCCGTCAGCCGTATGAAAACAGCCGCCTAACCGGCTGAAAATAGCCATATCCATTCAAAATTAGCCGTAAACTGCCGGCTTATTTTAGCCCATGCCGGCTAAAAGAAGCCAGTTTCCGATGACATTGTATTAAATCGATGTTAACTAGAAAATAAAATAGAATAATGATGTACCTTGAGTAGTCTTAAAAATAGTTGTTGGAGTAGTGACAACATTTGAAGTTCGGATAATTTGTCCAGTTTGGTTTGAATTGACATTAGGAGTAGTCAATATCACTTGTTGACCACCTTGCTGATTCTGATAGCATACACAAAAAGAAAACAAATTAACGAATGAATGAACATTATATATAAAGAAAGTAATTAACGCATTATTGCATGATGATAATACAAACATGGTCATTGATTTCAACATGTCATAGTATGCTATAATATGTACAAAAACACATTTGTTTTATACTTGAATATAAGTATTTGGAGCTGTTCTTATGATGGTTTTCACTCCTCCAGCAGCAGTTGAAGTTTTGATGGCATGACCACTAGCTGTCATGAACTTTCCAGGTGCTGTTTGTACCACTTCGATGACTTGAGTGTTGCCTATAAGAATTATAAACGAGCATAGAGAGAGCGATTAAAACATTACTTTTTTACAGAACTGTCCTATTTTGTAGAAGTGTTAACCTCAACGGTAAAAAATTAAAAATAAATGTGCCCTGCTCCCCTATGAATTTACACATGATAATATTGACAATAGCATATGACTGCAAAATACATACAAAATACAAACTGTGGTATGTGCTATAATACATTAAGTAGTTCTTTATTCATTACTAGTATGCATATTTAATTTATTTATGTTATGCGTGATGCACGTATCGATAAGAAATCCTTCCGGTCTTGCAAGCTCATTTGAGAAGGGTGCATAATAGAGAGAACGGCAGAAAGAGATGTACTTTTATAGCATGAAGGTATAATATGTTCGGCTTAAAAAATGCAGAGTCTACCGAGGTATATTATACATTTGAAGAAAACAGTTCAACTGAACAGCAGAATATTAACATTATAAAAACAATTTAAATTGCTATAAATGAATAAAAACTTTTACATACATACTAGATACAACACGCATATAACATAATATTTTGTTATCCTTAAACCGAAAACGAAGGCCTAACGACCTACGTATACATTTTATATGGAATGGATCCGTACAATTTTTTAATTACCTTTTTTTCTTTAAAATACTTGTCGGAAATATGCTTACAAAAATCTTTTAAACAAAACTAAATTATGTTGCTTCTTGCATCACCTAATGACAGTTTGATGAAGATTATCGAATCACATGGCAAACATACGCATGCTTTTGGATTTTATAAAAGTCTGTCCTATAAAAAGCTTTTTGATGTTATTATTATTGTTTTAAAGTTATCATGTCACATATTATGTATATATATATGTTGCCGTTCGTAAGCCCAAACCGTGCTTTCTGAAACTTGTCTACGTTCTAAGTACACAATAATGTAAAATGCACCATTCATCGAAATATGATGTAGTAGTTCAATAAGGCATGAAGGCATCCTGTTATTATTATACAAATACTACACATGCACATAAAAGTACAAAAACACCTCAACCAAACGAAAAGACTGAACCATACTATATTGCCACAGTAAGTACGTGACTATTTATGTAATTATATAATAATAACATGCTATGAAATGAATTACAGGAGCCTGAAATCGTAAAAGTACTCATGATAGCGTTATTAGTCGTATATATGAAATAATTTAGAAGCACGTAAAGTCAAGTAAGAAACAGCTATCATGAAACGAAAACCAATCCGGGAATCGATGATGCCGAATGCCGATGCCATTTTCTACTACCCGCTATATTATTCCCGCATGGAAAAAAACGAATGAACACACCGAGAACTCGTGCACATGTACCTTTTGCACACAATATTCACCCTTTCATGCTTATTTCCGATGGTGAGCTGTAAATGCAAATGTACGTTAAATTTTGAGTATATATTTTATGAAAGGAAGCTAATACTTAATACAATACAACATTTTAAATACGATGGTACAATAAAAAAAACGAGTTTATATAATGATCATGTGCTATCTATAAAGACTATAACTTAATACCTACACATTTTTTTAGTTTTTAAACGAATCAAAGTGCAAAGTTAAAGCATAATATATATGAATATATTATATTATAATATGTGAGAACTACTTGTAAGTACACTGAAGTTATACTTTCACGTTTAATACTGCTATGATTTATGACCATTTATATATTATAATGCTAAATATTGATGAGTTTATGTACTTTGTAATATTTGTCTGTTGTGGTTACAAGAATATGAGTAAAAAGCTAATTTCTTCGTATTCCATGCAGTATGCAATGATGAAGTAAAAAGTAAAAATAATATTAAAGAAAACTTACCACTAGCATCTTTGATGAGGAGATTTTTAACAACTGGACCTCCCTGGACAGTGGCCATGGCCAATTAAAATATTTCAGCACACTTCAGTTATGAATTCCACCTATTTATTATAATGTATAATAACAAAAAAAATCATTATAATTGTACTCCTATACATTGTACACGCTTTTACTATTGTCTATTATTGTTCGTAAATTAAAATAATATTAAGTATCCGTAATTTGGTATAGCTGTATCCTCGTTTTGTATAGTCAATATAAAATACATAAAACGCCAATCTTTAGCTCTTTTAAATTTCGAAGTAAAATGGTGAATTAAATAACAAACTTTGAGTTTATTTAAAAACTCTTTAGAATAAAGATGATTAGGCACAATTTGAAGACAATAAACTGAAAAACGCATTCAATGTCAAATTATTGTAAAATATTATCCTTATCTAATATCTGCAGTCTACATTCTTTCCCATTCCCCGTTTAAAATACTTACGGTGTACAACACTTAATTTAGTTAAAATAAATGTCTACACACATGTACGGCTCTTCATGGAGATTGACTCCAGTTAAAAGTATTAAGGTAATAAATATACTTATGTATTATGTACTTAAAATTCAACAAGACTCGCCGTATATATATTTTACTAAAACGAAAACACGTTTATAATAAATGCTTCAAAACTTGTTCAAATTGGAAATATAGGGGATAAAAGTATTTTCAGAGTTTAATTATACACATGACGGTAAGACATGAAAAAGAACACCGATTAAATATAATAAACTACACAATAATTATCGACTTTAAAAAAAGGACAAAAAAATCTGGACGATCCAACTTGAACACACACAACTATTTCTTGTAGTATCCGTATGTACTTTCAATTCAAGTGCATTCATGGATACTTGTATCTATGGTCGTTATAGGTTGACTCAACACAAAAGACATTACAAAATATTATTTTATTTTGTAAATACAACAAATTTAATAATCACACATTATGTAAAGTGGTGTCTAGTACATGGTTAAAAAATAAATTGTCTATGCTAGTCGTCACTAATCACACATAATAAGTACAGATTGGAATCTCATCATAACCTTTTACTACTTGTTTTATATAATATGGCTGACGCCCAGAGATATTGGAAAGGTGGTTTTAATCTGAAAAAATGTGACTTTTGCTCACCTTTGACACTCGTTTTGAAGACTACACAATACACAATATAATATAGATGGACCTCGGACCGAAAATCCGATCAAATTCAGATCATCGGGAGGAAAGGAAATGAAATTTTTTAGAGACGGTCAGCAAACACCACAGCAAAATGAACACAGACAGAATTTTTTCAACATTCATTCATTCGTATTCGTGTGTGTATGTTTAAAAAGCCAAGACGAGCACAGCAAAGCAGAATTTAAAGAGAGAGGAACTAGGAGCCTACTCTGAGTAGGCTTAATAATACGATGTGTTGGTAGAGTTGGCGGTATTGGTCCGAGGTGAGAGGGAAATCCTAGAGATGTATAGCATACATATGCACAATGTTATAGGGTCGTACTTCTATCCTTTAACCTGGAGTCTTTTTGTACCATGAAATGCTACTTGGATCAAGGAATCCCCCTCTACTCGAACAACACACGTCCAACTTTTAATGAACTATGATATTCTTGATGAAGAATGTGTGTTTGGATCCCCTCCTGTAGATTGCAGGCCTTTTGCCAGTGACTCTAGCTTTTGATGAGGCTTTGAAATCATTGATTCAAAGATTTCTAAGCCTCTCGAAGTCCTTGGCAAGATACTGTAGAGTCACACGGCTGGAGGAGGCGGAAGTTGCAGGATTTATATGGGACTTGAAACCATCCAGCTATTGCCAGAGCTTTTAGCTCCAGTCTTATATACCCCACTTCCTACTGCTATATCAATGTATACTACAAACAAGGCTCCTGCGTTGAATTCGAGGCGGTTCATGTACTTATACATACACAAATACATAAATACACAAGTACGTACGTACGTAGTCCGAGGAAAAGTTGAAGAGAGACATGGGAAAAAACGGGTTTAGGAGTTGTTTTCCGAATACTTTATATGGATGGATATACATCTAGGATACTTATAAAATAATATACTTACTTAATATATGATTCGGGTATTGCAAGTGACAAGACTTTTTCTCCTGATGGGTCCTCCCACTTTCCAGGGATATGTTTTTGTGTGTGGAGTAAAATACTTGAGTGTGTATAATATGTCAAGTTCAAAGTAGTAGGTAGTCTACTTTTATGTATTAATACGGGATTCTGTCTGACAGTCTATCTCTAAACTCTCTCTCTATATATATATCTATTATCATTCGTTTTTTGGACTTTTAAAACAATATCTATTATCTATATAGGCTCTTTTGCATACCAATAACAACTACTGTATAATCCCGTCTTGGACGACTAATAAAATACAATAGTATACAAAGTCCCTTTAATATTACGTTTTAAAAATGTATTCGCTGGCATTATAATCAGTAAAAATAGTGTAACTATTTTTTTAATTACAAATTTCTTCTTCGTATTTTTACTTGCATTTTCAATCCGAATTAAAGAAAAGTGAAAATAATAATGTAATTAGTCGAACCGTGTTTGTGTCTAGTCAAAGTTTTTTTGTTATTTAATGTGCTTCTTTACGTATATACTAGTCATACATAAATAAGTGGTGATATTATAATGTTTTTTTAGTTATTTATATTAGAGTATTTGGGACTGGTTTTCACCAAGTACTCATTCACATTACCATTTTACTTAACTAACTTTTCTTATGATGAGACTTGACGAATATATAAGGACAAGCTAATTATTTCATCTCCATCACGTCAAAGATATTGAAAGTTGAATCCTTTATTGTACTGTGATTTCAAAGAAGAAGAAGACCGTCGGACGTCGGAGGAGAAGGAAGGACAAGATTCTAAGAAATATTATAGAAATCAGAAATCAGCGAGAAAATCTTTACATTGTATATATGGCAAAAGGATCAGTTTGGTTAATGTAGGCATAAAATCGTTGATAGGTATAAAATAAAATACTTACGATGCACACTCCAAAATACTCTCCCCATGTTTCGACTTAACTTTGTTGTCATGGCACGGTCAGGTTTAAAGAGCTAACCCCAAGATGGAAACAGTTAACGTCACCTGCTCAAAACGTAAACGTAAGTGCTATTTCCTAAACAGTAAAGTCAATTTTAGTTATTTTTAGTCTTTTTTATTCTTCCAAATCCCACGTGGTCTAATAATTCTTGTGGTTTGTGTAATCTAATAATGTAAGCTTTTTCTAAAGACTTCTGTCAAACTGTATACTTTTATTAATTCACTCACTTGAATCATACCTTAATTGCACTCTGCACTCCACTCACTTGCTGTCATAAAATTACAAAGCTACAACATAATACCTACATCTATACTAATTGCACACAGCACTGATTCGTACAGGAGTATTGTCCTTGCTCCTGATTTGAAGTGACAGTATACAAGCGGTTTTAAACACGCTGTAAAATTAACCGTGCTGCACGAAAAATGTGGAATTCAATAGACCATAAGTGAATCTTGTATTATTATACACATTCTAAAATATGACCAACATTGAATTTTATGTCTTCTTGCCTCTTTGTATGTCCTTTATCATTATTCAATTGATATTGTACTGTGTGTTTATACACCTGATATGTATATTTTGTTTCCTTTGTTTATACACAGGAATATTTACTACTTCCTCTACAAAAAGAACAAGACGGAATAAAGTTACGGTTTCCTTGTACGATCCGGAGGACTTCTTCTCATTGTAAGAGACGTTGTTCAAGGAGACCATGTCAAGTGGGAGTGGAAATAGTAAACAAGATGGGAAAATTAACTCCAGCAAAATTCCACCACTATTGTCGACTACGACGAAACAGCCGTCAAATGCTTCTACTTCAAAGGATGTTAAGCAAGCATTTGTCTTTGGAGGAGTTAAAGCTACAAGTCAACAACAAAAACAAAAGCAACAACAGCAGCAGCAGCAGCAACAACAACAACAACAGAATGGAAAACCTCGTATAAGTACTGGGAAAACCAGTGGTGCTATTTTAGATACAGATTTTTCTACTTCAATTACTAATGAAGCTCAAAATCACACAAATATTGCTGTTGAACCATCACCACCACCCGTTGAACCTATTGTTGTAGTACCTCTAAATGTTCTTGACCTTCCGGAAAATGTGACCGAAAACTTATTTACATTCCTCCCTTTATCCGATTTAAGAACCTGTGCTCTAGTCTGCAGTGAGTGGAACCGTATTTTAAGTGATGAAAATAATGATGTATGGAGAACCAATTGTTACCGTAGACTCAGTCGCGAGACACTACATTCCGACTTGTTATCCTCCTGTCCAACTTATAAATCAAAACTGCGGGCTCTTTTTCATTCTTGGAACCCGCATGATTGTTCTAGAAATGTATGTACTATGCGTGTATTGGCTGTTTTTTTCTTCTTTCTCTCTATAAATATATACAGTGTCATATTATCTTTAAAATACATGTCAGCTACTTCAGATTCCATGTTGTAATAACTATATAGTACTTGAATTTTTAACTGCTTTCGTTGGGAGATATTAAAATCTAAAATCTAGCCTTCTTTTTGAATTTGTCCACAGGTCTTTGTTAAGCCAAGTGGTTTTACGATTCATAGGAATCCAGTTGCACAAAGTACAGACGGTGCTCGTGGACGAATAGGTACGTCAAACAGAAAAATATGTTCTTCCTATAGTTGCAATTTATCAAAAATTAAAAAGTGCACATTGTACGTACGTATTACATATTATTATGGTATTGTTTGATCTTTGTTCAGGATTTACCCGAGGTCGTCATGCTTGGGAAATTGTTTGGGAAGGTCCACTGGGAACCGTTGCTGTAGTAGGAATTGCTACGAGACAAGCAGAAATGCGAGCTCAAGGTTACGTAGCTCTTCTGGGACAAGATGAACATTCTTGGGGCTGGAATCTCGTAGAAAATTACTTATTACATAATGGCGATTCTCAGGGCAATTATCCGCTTATTAATAATGCCCCTAGATATCAGGTACTGGTTTTGCAGCATAATTGTATTTTCTATAATTAACTACGTGTACGCATATTAGGATCAGGTTCACTCCTGGTTTAAAAAAATGACGTTATGTAGTAATAAAAAAAGAAAAAGACGTAAAAAGTGAAAGTACTATAATATGATAATATACGCAGGAGAAAGCTCATTTCTAATTTCTTATTCCATTTTGCTTTTACTTTTTCTAGGTGGGAGAGAAAATTCGTGTTATATTAGATTGTGAAGATAATACATTATCATTCGAAAAGAATTTTGAATTCCTCGGTGTTGCGTTTCGTGGACTACCCAAACAAGAATTATTTCCTTCAATATCAGCAGTATATGGTAACACTGAGGTATCCATGGTCTATCTCGGTCCACCACTTGACGGCTGAATGAAACGGATTCATAAAATTATATAAAATATACAAACATGTATTGGATACACACATTAAATTTATACACTAATATACCCAATCTTACAAATAAATGCATCATTACAATATAGAGAAGAACTTATTGAGCAAAAGAGCAACAGTAATAATAACCATGCTTATATTATTGTTGTCCTAGAAGTATATTATGGGGAAATATAAAAAGGAGGAGAAAGTCCTCACAAATGGAAACAGTTTGGCGATCGAGTATAAAATTGTTACATTCGCACTTTATAAAAAAATATAATAATATAATATATAGTCGTCGATCTTTGTCTACCCACAAGTAAACCATTTACAGAACGGTATTTAAAAAATACCCCGATTGTATATTGTATGTGCATTACAATATATTATACTTATATTGAAACAAATAGTGTTACTTTTGTAGTTAAATATATATAACATATAACCAAAAACTAAAATACGATTAAAACACCAGCTGCTAGGACATATTCACACATCACTGATTTTGTAACTGAAACGCTAGTCATTTTTAGGGAGCGAAGCTCCTATTGTTAGTTTCTGTTTAATCAGTATTCTTTTATTTTAAACGTATATTTTTTATGGAACCTTTTTTACACCTTTACTTGTATAGTTGTAGAAAATTTAAGTTGAATTCTCGTATACAAGCAGTTTAATCAAGCGACCATCATATACATAGTATCTTATATATATTTGATTTTTGAGATCCTGATGAGCTTTAAGTATTTCAGAGATTATAGACACAATTATTGAGAGTCGCATCTTTCATTTTTTACGAATGTAGAAAAATGATAATTCAAAATGTTTATTGACCCCCTGAAGAAACGACGATTGAAGTTTGTGAATATGCAATAACTTGATCTCATTAAATCGTATCTCATTATTTATTTACATGTTGCTGGTCAATATTTATGCATTGTGTGATTTTTGTGCTTTATTTTTGTTGTACATAAATTCTACTCAAAAGCTTAATATTATAGTACTTCTTATACATAGGTAAAACACTAGTAAAACACATTATAGTTTTACGTTTATATTATTCTAACTGAATGGAACTTTGCAACTAACAGAGTATACTTTGATTGTGTAAACACAAATTCTAGAAATTTAATATTCTATCCTATATTTCAATACTTTGTGTACAGTTTGAACTGAATATAATATATTCAGTATATTTACATCATACACACTACACACATCAAATATGGCTAGTACTCGGAGGCTACGCATGATGGTAGACTGTATTGTCAGTAAATTATTGTTAAATATCAATTAAAACTGGATTTATTAGTGTAAAAAGTCTTTATTTTTGAGCTCTGTAATCCGTAAGATATACTGCCGAAGTGTGTATTATGCATTGATAAGTTATTCTATTAGACATTAGACATGGAGAGTGCTTACGACTCGTCACAACTTGTATACAGTATGTACACATTCTATGTACAAGTACATAATATAGATATTGATACTTACTAATAAATTACATAGTGTATAATAATATGAAATATTATAGAGGAACTCGGTCGTTTCATAAATTGCTTTATTTTATAGAAATTAGAAATATACTTTGAACTTTAATTATTGTGATATGAAGAAACTTTTAATCATTCTTACAGCATAAAATTTAATGGTAATACTATGTTATTGTTATTGTTGTCTCCAAAATCCAAACACACTAAACTAATGGGTTGAAATATTGGTATAAGTATGCCTGTCTATAAAAAGTATGCTAAGATGTATTCTTTTTAAATAGTTTGAATGAGCTGAATAGGAGATGAACTATGGGGGTAGAAACTATTCCCATATTGTACAACTTGCGTCGATCGTCGATGTGTCATGAAAACGTATGTATACACTTTGCAGGAATTAGGAATACTTTCTCTTTTAAGAACTCTTTATGAATGATGAACAGTTTTTGTCAATTTTTATATTAAATAACAAGGAGATGAGTAAAATGTTGTAAAATATACATAAAACTAAAAGAAAAAGGCTTACTTACACTAGCTGTCTATTGGCATATGACTTGAGTATCTATGTAAAATTTATAAAAAAAATAATATTATTATGAATTACGAATATTCCATACTCTCGTTGCTATATATTGAGCTAAAAGTAGAGTATGTTGCGAGACGATGGTATAATTAAATTTTAAATAATTATTAACTAATACTGTTACATTGTTC
>JAQIVE010003845.1:0-15740 GCA_034698285.1 Sminthurinus bimaculatus | reverse complement strand
CATATATTATACTTTATAGGTGAAGAAAAGAGGGAAAGTGTCCGAAATTTAGCGTGCGGATTGAAAACTTGCAAGTTTTGCAAGACTCTGTAATTATTAGGGGAAACGTGCAACGAAAAGGAACAGAGAAGAAATGTAATCATAAAAAGATTTGTCTTCGTCACATTATATGTTTCTGTTGTGTTTTTTGCTCTGCCGCATTTATTTTATCGTGGGAGTGAAACGCAAAAAATAATATATTTTCTGCATACTCTTGATTTTGACTTGAAAAGTTTTATTTAATATGAGAGCAACAGTTTTACAGTTAATCAAATCCTGGATCAAGTACTGATTTACACAGCATTCAAATATACAGTACAAAGTTGATGTAAACCAGGCCATGTTAAAGTCAATCCTAAAATAGGGCTCACTCTTTTATATTCCATGTGCTAAATACATTGAATCGAGAAACTAAAACTTATTGTTAGAGTAAAATGGAAAGCCTGAATGAAAATAAAATTTAATTATGATTCATACGTAACATGTACGAAATAATATTTTATTGTGAATAATATAATGTGTAAACTGCAAATGTCTATAATGAATGTTTTTTGTCTTTTTTTCTACTTCTTTCATGTTCTTTGGAAATCATCTCGCCGTCCAACAACAATGACTACAACAAAACTATAAAACTACCGTCCCTCCCACGTCCATCTATTTATGAAACGCTGCTCATTATGGAAACCTGAACTCGGCACGTTTTTCCCCCAACTTTGTGACGCACGTGTTTTGTGTGTGTGTTTCTCGGCAATTTTTTATTGTCCTCTAAATTTGGACTGTAAACTGTGAAACTGTTTTGTATTATTACTGTCAATTATTTTGACTGATTATCCTATCCTGCCCGTGGACCAAAATCTAAAACTGGAATGAAATTGTGCTCGAACCTCATCATCCATCTCCGTTTGTGTAAATCTCTTGCCGTGCGCTGTGTTTGTGTATGTGTATATATGTGTGTGTGTGTGTTTTGTGTCGAAAATAAAAAATAATTGGGAATTATTGTGAATGGAAATTGAAATGGAACTCCTCTCCTCTCCCTTGTTGTCATCATTCTCATTCTCCCTTTCTCGTTGTCGCTCTCGACTCCTCTTTATTCTTTTCTCTCCTTTCTCTCTTCTTTGTGACAAATAATAATGGAAATAATTCTCCTGGGACTTGCTGATGGTGGTCGGCCGGGGAATTCGTCCAATTCTCCATCTCGTTTGTGTTTGCCTCCTTGTTTACTCGCTTGTTTGAACAGTGCGGAAGTAGGATGAAGGAGTTAGCAACAGCTCCAAGTCCAACTCCAAGTGCAAGTACAACTTCAACAGCTCCAAGTCGGAATCGGAATCAGAGCCAGAGTCAGAGCCATAACCAGAATGGTGCGGGAACGAATGTGCGGAGAAGAAGGTCGAGACCTTCGTTTTTCCTTGTCATGTCACTCTGCCTGGTCGTCTTTGCGATTCGATCCACGACCAAGCAAGTGGCGGCTGGGATAACAAAAACAGTCGGAGGTGGTGGTGGGAGTGGACCTGAGTCCTCTTCATCTCAGGCTCATCACCCACATCATTCCCTTGGCAACAAAGCGGCCCATCTCGCCGAGCCAACGGTGGTCCCTCACCACCATAAAGTCACCACCAGAGACTATGAAAGAGATGAACGGCCACTGGAGGAAAAGGAAAAGGAGCAGGCGGACAGGACAAACAATAATAATCTTCAGAATGATGGTCGTCAGCTGGAATCCTCGTCACCGACGCCAGCAACAAAATCCTCGACGGGAGCAACAAGTTCAACAAGTAGAACTTTGCTAGCTAATGAAGGTAATATTTCCACGTCCGAAGCTCCAACTACCGCCAACACCACCGCCGCTCCTAAAAAAGGTAATCGACTCAACAACATAACATAGCATAACATAACATAATACACAATAATAATAATAAAATACACACATAGTTGTCCATTTATTTACCTTTTCCGAGAATACACACAAAAGTTTTTTTTGTACACCGAGCACCTTGTTATTTCTTTGGTCTTTGTGTGTTTTTATTGTACTTTTACTCAATTCTAAATCAAACACAAACACAAGTTTCAAGTAAGCTAAAGAAAAGTCATTAAGAACAAGTTGCACCGACAATAATAACATCAATACAGTTTGTTGTACCTGGGATGGAGCCTTATAGAGAACTATAACTAAGCTTGTACATATTTTTTCATTATTATTTTGCATTATTCCTTTTGCTCTTCGTTTTTAGAGCTCTTGTTGCTTTGTTTTTTTAGTTTTGTAAAGTTTTACCCTTGTTTATCTTTTATGGTTTATACTTTTACAAAAATTACTGCTGATTGGACAGGGAATCGAAAACGGTTAAAAGGAAAGAAAATAGAAAATAAGGAGCAAAATAGTAGGCAATTAATAGGAAGAAAGTTGAAAGCTGGCTTTTCTTTTCGCAACTTTTTGCTGTATAATAATATTGGGTTTCTTATCTTTCTTTGTTTAATTACTGTTCTTCACCGTTTTATATATTTTTCTCTTGTCTAAACAAACAACATATTTACAATTTACAATATATTATACAATGAAAATTCTCAAAAAAATCCAAGATATGAACGTAGAGTATTTTTTATGCCAGTTTGTTATCCACCGGCAATTGAACAATTTCCAAGGCCCTGGATGTCTCAAAAGGTACGAATGTACGGCGGCTTTATGGTTTATCTCATAGCAACAGCCTACACCTTCTTGACACTTGCGGGTAAGATCCCTAAAAATATTACTATTGTTAGTTCCATCCTCTTCACTCTTCATGTTCATAAAAAATACATAACGAGAATTTAGATAAGCAGGATAAAAAACTGTTTGTGTATTTTTTTACAGTCATATGTGATGAATTTTTCGTTCCGTCGCTGGTAAGACTTCAAAAAATATTATAAAAACAACAATATCAACTTGGTTTCTATTGGTTTCCATTTCCCATAATATGTAAAATGCAAATGAGGAAATGTAAACATGACAGTACCGGGTGACTTGTATAGAACTGACGCTTTTACATGTAAAAAACATTCACTTCTATACACAGGTCACCAGGTATTACTTAATGTTCTTTTTCAAAAACCTAATTGGGATTTTTCTCTCTTTTTTCGTTTTCTTCAAACAGGATTTGATGTGTGAAGTGTTGAAAATTTCACCGGATGTCGCAGGGGCCACGTTTATGGCTGCTGGATCATCAGCTCCAGAATTGGCTACTGCGCTGATTGGCGTCTTTGTTGCAAAGGTAAGTTTTGAGTTTACTTTTATTGTGTACGTATGTATGTATAATGTATAATATAAAATGTACATAATATATTGAAAATCAATATGTTTTTCCTTGTTCCTCCCGTTACGCGTTAAGACTGATCAGATCATACTAAAGTTACTTTTCAGAGAATCCGTGCAAAATGAAAATTGAATCCGGATGCATTTTATCCACTCGGCTTCTGTCTCTTCCTTTCGTTGTAAATCCATTTCCTGTTGAGGCACTCATTTAACCTCATTCATTCTAATACAGACGAAATTTCTCTGGCGGATAGATAGATAATATACGTACATATCTTGTTATAAATGTCATCACTGCCTTGAGGGCATGACATCTTTCATATGTTGTACAGCAGAATGTGTGTACATTTTACATGCATACAATGATAATCCAGGCAGGAAGAGCGACTCTCTTTTTCATCTGATATATGTGTAAACTGTCAATGTATATAGAAATATAGATATACATAGATACGCACTTATCTGTATAATTATTCCCCGCTTTAAATTTCCGCAAAAACTGACGATATGTATTACGTATCTATTGCTCGACGGTTTATCTATCCGGATTTCTACATTCAGCCACCTTCCTCATGAATGTTATGTTTGTTCCTAGTCAACAGACATGGAATATGGAGGAGAAATCGGAAAATGTTTCGCGGCAGCACATCTTTCCTCTTTCTCATCTTGATGATGATGTGATGTTGTGTGCACAAAAGTTAAATCCCCGCCAGCTCACATCATATCAAGTTACACATTATTATACTTCTATTCATATATATGTAATATGTATGCGTACATTTGCATTCAGATGCTTGGAAATTGCACCAACATACATAAGGTACCGCCATACATGTAGTAATAGTTATAATATATCTTGTGTTGTATAGTGTGTAGATAATAATCAACAGTCAAGCCTGTGGGAAAAGTAAGGATTTTTATTTTTAAAAAGTTTTTGGTTCTCTTTTATAAAATACAAAGATGAAAAAAGAAAAAAAGGAAAGAAGATGGCGAAAATTGTGTAATAAAATAATATATGACATTATTATCATCATGCTGCTGGAAATTCAATATCCAAGTTCTGCCTAATATGTACATTGTATGTATATGTATGTGGCTAACTGCTAGTGGCATTCAAAACGGGGATGGAATAAACTTCTGAGAATTTGTATACAGTATTTTTCATTCAAATAAGAATTCAAACAAAGTCCAGCTACAGCATATCTAATATATAAGGCGCATATTGTACGATATAATGCGGTGTATGTGATTTATATTTGTTGATTTTTGATCGATTATCTATAAAATGTAAAATCAACGTACAAAAATAGACATGCTATGCATATACTGTATGTACTAGAGTCTCTCTCGTAAAGAGAGAAAATATGTATGTCTGTATAGATATTTAATGTTATATTAGATCTGTTTGACACATGCTCATCATGCCTGTATGTATTTGTGTATGTTCAGGGAGCATTGTTCACCAAATGTGCTTAATGTAGATTCGTAATACACTGCAATCCTATACATATGTATACTATATACAGACAAATAATACAAAGCCGAATAAAACTTAAAGTCTGTTTGAATGCTGATCCGAATTGTATTTTGTACGAATGCTGAGGATATTGTGCGAAATCTGAGAGGAGCAAGATGAGCATCAGTCCCAGTTCTAATAGTCATCTAGCCCTTAGGTTAGTTTAGATTCTATCTCTCATTTTGCTTCTCCAAATAGTGAGATGCAGTAAAACGGAGGGGAAAAAGAACCAATACAGGAAAAGAAGAACAAGAGCAAGATGAAGAGATAGCAAAGTCGTGTACACTGTACACAGTACGTAGTGAGAAATATGTGTTTTTTATTACTTTTTCTGGGACTTTGTTTTAAAAATCAATACATAATACGGATAGTCAGCAGTCAGCAGATAGTAGATTGTAGCTTAAAGATCAGAAAGACTGTAAAAAACAAACAAAAAAAGACAGAATGCAATAATGTTGTTGAAACAAACTGACTTTGGGGTAAAAAGTAAAGAGTGTATAGACTGATGCTGTCCATCCGGAGGAACTCTGTATACACTGTGCATTTTACATAGATGCATATGCATAATGTATGTGTATGTACAATGTACAAGGGTACATAAAGTGAAAATGTGTCCATTTCCATTGTCCATCAACCAAAAACGTCCTTCCGCGAATTCTGGAGCAAAAGCATTTAGATAAACTACCAAACTTTCGGGACGTCATCATTTTGATTTTTTTTACTCGGAATCTCCTCAGTTCTTTACGTCAAAAAAGTTATTCACCATTCAGAATCTCTGAATCTTACCGCACACCACATGCATGGAGGTATATAGGTAGTTTTCACTCTAGTTTCAGTTTTAATGGTTGCACACGTTGCAATGAATCCGAATCCGAGTGAAATGGATAAATCAATACTTTGTGTATAAAACATCAGCCACAGTTATGTGCACCGAAATTGCACCTTTTCCTCAATCTGTGTATTTTTCTTGCCTTTTCTAGTTACTTCATCATAGTCATATGTACAATGTACAGGTGGTTCTTATTGTTAGTCAAAATATCTTTCGACCACACATTTGTGTATATATGTGAAGACCTTGAATTTTTTGTACGTAGTTTTATCCACACATGTAGTATGTAGATACATATTATACTCTGATATTGAATTCAGCATTTAGCTGAACATGAGAAAAAAGGCTTTTGAGAATCTTAGAAAAAAAGGGAAATAATTGTGAACGTCATTACTATTATTGTTTCATATCGTGTTCATTTCGTTTTTACCATCGATAAAAAACTAATTTAGGGCTTGTGACTTGAGGCAACAGATTAAACAAAAAACGAAGGAGAAAACGTGAGCAAACCGGAATCAATTCCAGTAATATGTGTACCAAATAAAATCCCCAATGTATGTTTGGATTTTCTATTTCATGTACATACATGTGCCATACAAACAATAGCTACGGAAAACAGTCCTAACAAAGTATCGACGTTGCACACTTGCTAATGTCCACCTCAATTTACGAATTCATATCTCACCAAGAAAAGTTGAAGCGGCCTTTGTGGCCCGCTCAACAAGAGCAGCAGCAGCAAGCAACAAGGCCGATTTCCTGTTCCTGTTCCCTTTACTGGTGAAAGTAGCATGTGGATTGTGACTTCATAGTAAAACACGAGACTACAATGCATTCGTTGTGTATGTACAATGTCCATGCAATACAATATCTACACTGTAGCTTATACGTGAGACAGAGTACAGAGTAGATATTGTACATGGAGAAAATCGAGGGCAAAGTTTCACACGAACCCAGTTGCCTTTTCCTCTTTGTGTTCTGTATTATCATTATCATTGTTTTCTTTGCACTTGTTACTTCTTTTGTTTTCTATTGTGACTCAAGACCCCTTTGCATTCTCGTTGGAGTCCAAGGAGAATTTTTTCTTGTGGCTCGAATCTGTTTACTTTCTTTCAGTTTATGCCTAATAAATTAGAATCTCAATAGGCTCTGACCCTGATGCTGATTACTATTATTTGATTGCAAAAAGTCCCCCTTTGTTCGTTGTCAGTTTAGAGGCTCCAATCTTACACGGGCAACGGGATGAACTGCATTTTCCGGAGAATTTCCGCCAAAAGTGTCAATGTTTTTGAATTAACTGTATCACATCCCGTTTTTCTCGATAAAAAACGATCGAATCAACATTCGCCTATTTCATTTGAATTTTGAATGTGATTCTGTTTTACACTTTCTGAAGCACATTTATGATGCGTTGCTCAGCATCATTAGCGACAGAATTCGGAAACTGTTTTATTGAGCTGTTTTTACTGGAAGTGAGTTGATTTTCTTTTCCTTCGTCCTATACTCTGTTCTGTATGAAGTTTGAAGTTAGTGGCAATTTATTACATATATATGTGTATAAAAAGGCATGAAATTTTCTCCAATGAGTTTATTCAAGTCGGAATTCTGTTCAGGTTTTCTATTCTATTCATAATTCAAACGCACACATGTAGAGAATACATAACATAGTGCTTACTGCTTATAGATACATATTATATGCATAATATATCAGTAGTATGATGTGATATACTTATTGTTAGTTATAACATTTATGTGAATCAATGCATACACATAATGCATATAAATTCATGAATGGCAAAAAAAGAAAGCGAGGGAGCGGAGGGAAGGTGCATGAAAAATGATTTTTCTTCCTATTCGACATTCAAAGGAAAAATGGCTTTCACTTTCATAATAGTTACCTAATGGTTATTATACGAATATCTCATGGACGAAAAACTCTCGCCATCCACTATACATACATACATTTACTTATGTATAGACGCACTGCCTGGCATGTCGTTCGAGGTGTAAAACATACGTGTACGTTGTACGTATACATCGTACATGCATGAGATACTTGTAAAATGTAGTATTTGGCCGATAGCCGATTGCACACCAACACCAAAAATCGAGAGATGCATTGCGGTTTATTACACATTATGATGTATAATATGTATCCGTATACATTATACATAATAAATAATAATTATTATACCTCGTTCATTCTTTCATTCTCTTTTTCCTGATACTCAAACTGTTGTTGAACTCAAACTCATACCGTGGAGGAATTTCTCCCCGAATTATTCTAGTCTAGGCTAACTCGTCGTATAAGTAATAAGTTCATAAAAAAGTATACATATACATGTACATACTATTTCCTCAAGAGATTCCCATAAATCTAAAAAATGGAATGAAACGGAGGAACGAGAGGAGAGAAAGCCAGCTCGATGGAGCACGTGTCCATAAAGTGAACACTATAAACTACTCTTGCAGATTGAACACTGAACACTGAACGAACACATTGAGAACGTTCTTGTATGGCATATGTACATTGTATATACAGCTTCAGTATGAATATCGCCTCCCTTTAGACTCCATTTTATGATGTATTATGTTACAATGTAAGTACAAGTGGGAATGAAGGTTCTTCCCTCCTGGGACTTGAACAACGATGCATTTGATCACCACTCCAGATCCAGATCCTGATCAATTTCAATTTCAGTATCAATATCAATAATAGTAAGATGAATAATACTATTAGTAACCCAAATTTACAGTTTACAGTCATAGTTATTGAATGACACACACTTTATCGCTGGTCACTTGTGTACAAAAATCATTTCCTCTTCTAAACCTTGACTTTAAAAAAGAAGCAGGACAGTTTCCAAAGAGGTAAAGAGCGACAGCACTTAGCTACTTACATACGTGAAATGAGGGCTTTGTTCATTGTTGCACCCTTTGGATTTGGACATTTTTCCAAGGTTTTTTTGGAAACTTTCGAGATTAAATGTTAGCAGACTGTTTGATAGTTGAAGAGTCAAGGTTGAAGGTCAGTCTTAGACTTGGAAGTGAAGACGAATGAGATGAAACTTGAAAATTACATAAGATGCACACTGGCGAAGCCTGAACAGTGAACAGTTGTCTGATTCAAACTTTATCTTGAGCTGGCATTAGGGGAGAATGAATAGAAAACCCGAAATTCTATCACCCACTTCGTACAATTGCACAGATTTTCTCTTTCCATTGGATTGGGCTGACGGATAGAATGAAAGGGGCAAAAGCTCATATGACGTTTAGAGTAAGTGTTGGAGTTGGATTTGGATTTAGAGTGGCTGACTCTGATAAATCTTCGTGTGGTGAAAGTTTCTTGGAGCAACCGACATGCGGCCTTGGCTGATTTATACCTACATGCATACATACCTATATGTGCTGGATTTAGATTTAGTTCAAGGTTCATCTCATAATTCATGATATTCCACTTATATAACAAATGTATCTGTACAATCTGTATGTAACACAGTGAGAGAAAGACAAAAGCTTTTTCAATGGAGGTGCATGCACAATATCCAGATATACGTATATAATAGAGTACTCGCTACTCACTCACTGTGTGAATAAATGAAAATTACCCCAAGGAAATAGAAGTACAAGCCCTTTGTATGCACATTTTACATCGTTTTAAAATATACTCAAATTCTTCTTATTGCATGCTCCTTTCCTTAAAGTAAATTGAATCGTTACACTTACTGAAAAAATCCAAATGAAATTTAGTTTGTTTATGAATTTCAATGCCGTCTCTCTTTTGATTTTTCAGGACGACATTGGAGTTTCTGGAGTGATCGGATCAGCCGTTTTTAATATAATGTTCGTTATATCGATTTGCGCTCTCCTGACGCCTACACCACTGTTTTTAAATTGGTTTCCGCTTTGCCGTGACTGCTTTTTCTACATGGTGAGCATCCTCGCTCTTCTAGGAACGATTGCTGATGAATCAATTGAATGGTATGAACATTTTTTCTACGTGTTTTTATTCTTTTTTCTCCATTTACCACAGTAAAATCTACCGCCAAAATAATTATTTTTGATCCAATTTTGCAGTTTATCAATGATTAATAAACTAATAATGAATTCAATAGTGAATAATTCTTTAGGGCTCTGTGCCTAGATTCAAGATACTTATTATACATATTGTACAATACGCGGCTAAAATAAGTTTATTGAGTCTAGGCCCTGAACCTTTTGTTGCATTTGATGTAACATGAAAAATTCTTGCATAATATTTATTCAGGTACGAGTCAATAATTCTTCTGATACTCTATGGAATTTACTGCTACGTCATGTACATCAATGAGATTATAGAGGTAAATTAACTTTTTTTTCGCTCCACCATATTTAGGTATTTTTATCATCACCAAAAATATTGTGAAAAAGACATTCTTAACTCTACACTCTAGATATATTTTATATGATGTGTACATATTACAGGCTTGGGCTCATACCTTGCCAATCAAGTTCCCCGTGCACACAGTCAAAGAGGATGAAAATTCGTCGCTTGTAATGTTCAATAAGCAACCTACTGCCACATCTGGAGCAACAACGGCCGAAAATGCGAATCCAAATGCCAATGCCACAATTGATGGCTACCCGGGCTCAACCATCTATTTGGATGATGCTGCGACTGGTAAAATATACATATATACATATATTATGATATTAGATGTATAATATTATGATATCATTCATCATTCACACATCCCTTTGCTCTTGTGCCAATGTACTTATGTACATTTGATATCTCATCCGATGTTAGTACTATTGATATTGTTGGTAGTTGATGGCTGATGGTTCCCTATATATGTAGTTTATAAAGCTAGGAGCGTGAAAGAAAGTAAAAGTATCGAGAGATGTGTGTAAATGGAAAATGAAGAGTATGAGGCATTTCCATGGGGAAGAAAATGAAAGAAAGTAAGCTAGAGATTTTGTTTCATATGCCTCTCTTCAATATATTGAATTATATAAAATATACATAGTATACATAATACTTACATATAAGTACACACACATATCAGCAAGTATGATGTAGCTTTGCGGACGTGTGTAGTGTGTAGGTAAGTTTTTGTGCTCCTTTTGTCCTGACTTTTGACCTGTGAACGAGCATCGTCAAAATCTAAGGATGGATAGAGTCGTAATATGGCATTAAGTAAAAAGCTTTTTGTTGTTGAATGCCGATGCTCCGTTCATTTTTTTGGTAGTATCATCGATCTGTTTTTCCCATCCTCGTTTCATCACCGAAAGTAATACATACATACCACCAAATATCAAATATGTAATCATACGTATGTATTTTTCCATTTCCTCTCCATCCTTTCTCGTCCGATATTAGATGAATGTCTCTATAAACCTTTTATTATAAAAATTTTCTTGAGAAAGGCGACTAATTTCTAATTTCTACTTATGTAAGTCTCGAGCATTGTAAATAGGAAATACGTAATATAAATATGTAGGTACTTTATAATACGGATAATATACGTAGATACGACAAAGTTACACATAAATTAGTTATCTTATAAATAGGGCAACCAAAATGAAAGCATTTTATAACGTTTTTTAACTAAAACTGCGATTGTTGTAAGCTTAAAGATATTTTTAATTTCTACTATTTCTTCTATTTCTATATGCATAAAGTTTCATACTGTAAAATGTTTTGAATAGTTACAGCGAGTTGAAATTTATACTTTTAAAAGGCGAAAATTAAGCTCTACTAAACAAGTTTAGTAGGTACACATTTTTACACAATTTCCCAAGGAGGATACAAAGAGGATAACATTCATTTGCGTCATGTTTTTTAATCTTTCTCTTTCATTCCTTTGTTGCTGCATTCGACAGATTCTTTTTTGACGTCAGAAAAAGTACTGAATGCATCATAAGTATACTTACACATCATTTATACTTGTAATCAATGTCATAAAATGATCCCCTTTATAAATTAAGGTATAGAGTATAGAGATATAAGGTATTCGGCATAAAGCATCTGATAGCTCCTAATTCTTAGTAGTGAATACTGTCAGTACTGATGCATCATTATTACACGGAAAGTCAGCTTAACCTTTTTGGTCTTGGCTTTCGTTTTTGATTCATGGTGATTCCCGTTTCTCCATAACGGTAGCTGTTTTGATATCTGGTATCTTCTTATGCACTTAATTAGGTTAGGAAAGCTTACAGGCACATATAATATCATCGATCATCAATGCCTACAACTCATAATATACATTTAGTATACTTACGATAGATTGCAAAGTAAACCTTGAGAGGTCTTGTTATTCTTCAAAGGTATCTAAATATGAAATAACTAATCATGGTAAAATCCTAAAACTTTTTATGTACTTTCTCTCGGTTATTCATCAGTCATCAGGAATCCGTTTCTAGGCTTCCAATTCATTAATCAGTGTGTTTCACTAAAAAATACGTAAATAGTTATATCATATGAATGAAGAAGAGTAAAGAGCAAAGAAGTTTATTCTTCAGGAAAGGTCACGATGAAAGATGAGAAAGCAAAACTTACCTGTTTCCTTTTGAAAATTTTCAGGTGCTTCAAACGGACAAGGCAGTGCAGGAGGAGTGACGACTGAGGGTGGAAGCAAGAAATTGGCTCCACAAAGTGAAGTCACAATTCTCTCACATTTTGACCCACCAGCTGACCAAGGTTTCAAGAAGGTTCTGTGGAGAGTGACCTTACCACTCATCTATTTGTTTTATTACACTGTCCCGGACTGCCGTATTGAGACTTGGAAGTCTTGGTAAGCCTTTTTTCTTATTTTTTTTCTATAGAAGTATTGAAGTAAGGAACTTTGAACTTTCACTTTAACTCCTTTTTTAATGTTAATGATGATGATATTATGTGTCGAAAAGTTACGTCACTTTATTATACACATTATATTTGATTCGAAAAGGTACGTGATCACCTTTTCCCTAGCAATGGTTTGGATCGCAATTTTCAGTTACATAATGGTAATTATATTTGAATACTTAACATAAATATCTCTGCCAACTGCATATTGGTTTTAATGATGGATTAATTCTTACACGAAAATTTAATATTTTTTAATCTAATAGGTCTGGATGATCACAGTTCTTGGTAAATATTTTATTTTGTATTGGGTTAAAAAACGATGACACATTATGTACGTATTATGTACTTATTGTTTATTGATGTATCCGTATAATGATCTCGTTTTTATAAACTTTTTTTAGGCTTCACTGTTGGAATCCCCGATACGGTGATGGGTTTGACCTTTGTCGCCGCTGGTGTGAGTGTGCCGGATGCTCTGTCGTCCCTAGCTGTTGTAAAAGAAGGTATGTACATATGTTTTGTTATAAAGTATCCATCTTCTGCAGTCAAAAGTTTAAAACAAGCATTACTAGTAAAACTATCGTATATGTACAAAAAAGTTAGTAGTTTGCAGTGGACAAAAAATGTAAAAAGATTAACTATTTGTTTAAAAGGATTGGGGGACATGGCCGTGTCAAATGCAGTAGGCTCCAATGTTTTTGACATTTTGATTTGCCTCGGTCTTCCTTGGTTTTTATCCACAGTTGTTGTAAGTCCTGGCTCGTCGGTGAGAGTAATCAGTAAAGGTAAATTTTTGTTTGTAATACCTAACAAAAATGCTAATACATAACAAACATAAATTTTGAGAAAGCCTTTACAATATTATCATGACTATTATTTAAACACCTTTCACTTTTGATAGGTTTGACTTATTCCACAATGTCGCTTTTGTCGACAGTTGCATTTCTTTTAATAGCAACACATTACAATGGTTGGAAGTTGGACAAAAAGTATGGAATTATCCTCATGATTTGGTACGTTTTCTTCATGACCTTTGCCTCTCTATACGAACTGAATGTCTTTGGTGACTGGAGTCCCATTGAATGCTCTAGCAACTATTGAGCATGACCTTTAAAGGGTCGTTTTTAACAAATCAATACAATATTAACGGATAAAAAACTATCAATTTGTTATCATTATAATATGTACCGTTATAATTTATGCATTATTATACACTATACACTATACACCCTGCAAATAGGGAAACGAGATACGAGATGACAGAAATATGCTGCGCATGTTATAAAATGATATAAAAACAAAATAATATTAATATTATAAAGGCATAAAATAATATTACACTAACTGCATACTATGCAAGATGATATGTTACAGATACAAATTATATATAATAATATAATATATTATACTCCGTAAAAAGTATATACTAACTATATACCTATATGACCTATGATTATAATTATACACGAATAATCATGGAGTTAAATTGTTAAAAAAGGATGGTGCAATTTTTTAGCTATAAAATATTATATATACATATTATTATAAAAAACATAAAAACAAAAAGAAATGAAGCGCAAGAAAGTTATTTAAGTATGTAAATAGTAAATACTATACACACCAAAATGCGACATCATTCCGTTATCCCTTTGTCAGGTTAATAATCAAAAGGATTCCAACTTTTTTCGTTATTTCACAATTAAGTCCCCAACAATATAGACATATATATGTATACAATATACAATAGCATAATATGATATTGTATATTGAATACGAAGTATTTTGTATTTTGATTTTGTTCTCATCTAGTCAAAAGTTATTGATGCTGAAGGAGCACTCAAGAGTTATTTCAATGGCATGAGTAACGACGTATTTTTAATCCAAGTTAATGTGATATTACTTTTATATTTATACATAAACATATAATATTAAAATGTACTATAATAATATTATGATATCGATGATGATAAAGATACTGATATGCTACAATATACATATAAACATTTATATAAACTACCGTTATTTGACTCGAATAAGTTCTATGTTCCAGATTTCAGCTATTTTCCTTTTAAACAAACCACTTAAATTATGATTATCTAGCCGAATTCGCTATAATATGTATGCGAAGCATGAGTAATGAGTATGATGAAAGGTTATACGATCATATTATGCACTTATTATTATGTATCCATAGAGCATAGGCTATAGTATGTTAGATTTAATGTGATTTTGATATAATACATAATATGTATAAATAAGCTTGAGCGATTTTGATGTTATTAAGCATCATAATATTGAATTATGATTATTTATACGATCAAATAAGTACATTTTAGTGACTATCACTTTTAAAGGTTCAAGGTTTTAAAAGAGATTTAGTTTTACAACAATCATCATGCATCTGATCTGAGCACTGATGATCTGAGCAGTTATTTTTATCGTAATGTAAAACGTTACGTAATATGTATAATATTATGTTACATAATGTATTATTCATAATCTTGTAATAATAATTATAATTTATAATACACACAAATGTATATTTCACTCATAGTTGGTTTATACACACAGAAGTCAGAGAAGATATTAATCCACTAAATGATGAGGGTTATGCATGACATAACCCTCTGTAATGTTTAATGTATAATGTATAAAAATATACTTATCTGCATTCGTAAAAATGTTAATGAATGGTTTATAGTCAACAATGATGACAATATTTCCACCTGTAGATTCAGTATTTATCATTTTTGGCATAGAAAGTACTTTGAGAGAAATATTTCTTTTGGAGAAAGTAGAGTAACCAAAAGCACTCGGAAACTATTGTATCCCCAAATGAAGATGAAAGCCCTTCAAAAACAAAGGTTAATCCGTTTCTTGCGATTTTCATTCAAAATTATGCTTACTGCACACATTTACGGTTGAGGACAATATCTGATTTTGAATTGAAACCGAAGGAAAAAAATAAAAAGAACTATATAAAAAAACTTTCATCTCTTTGAGAACTTAAATTTATACAAAACTATAAGCTGAAAACGCTGTAAGACATTACCTAAATATGGACTTACATTATTGCAATGATAGAAAATTATTTTTGTTATGCAAAAAATGATAGCTGTCTGTGAATAGAACAATAAAACAATTCTTTGCTGCTATAAAATTCAAAATGTAACTTTTGAATGTGAGAAGCAGTGAAAATGTGAAAAATAGATATAGTGAAAGGTGAAAGGTAAAAAAGTCGTAAAAT
>JAQIVE010003844.1:0-15740 GCA_034698285.1 Sminthurinus bimaculatus | reverse complement strand
ATGTGCATGTAAGTGCTTAAAACTTTCAGGATAGGTAGTTCTTGAACCAAATTATTGGAATATGCAAAAAAGTGGATATACCTGGATGGATAAAAGTCATGTGATGGGTCACATATTATATTCTGTTTTAATTTTACAATTTTATGTAATACATACATGCACGTAATATGCACCTAACTACATGCCTTGAGTAATAAGTTAGTCTCATCTCTTCATCCCCGAAGGATGAAGAGAGTAAAAGGTCTGTTTTTAAATAGATGAGGGAGAGCAGACAGACAGTCCGACAGAGGAAAGGGAAAGGGTTGGATGGATCTGCAAATTAAAATTCACAGTTTCTTAAGAGTCTTGACACACGGTAAAGTAGTCGTCGACTTGACTATGAAAAGGACAAATAGTAAGAAGAAGACGGTAGTGACAGTGATGACACCCCCTTTCTCTCTCGCTGTCTCCCGCTCACCATTCCTTTTTGCGTAGAGCTAGAGAGTTACATAATGTAACTATATCGGACTTGGTCTTTTGACTTACCGCACTCTCTGTAAATATATCATCCACTTTCTACTCCCCATCCTCTCTCTCACACACACAAGCTCCGAAGAGTTAATGTAGTGGAAGTGGAAGAGGATTTGAGACTACCAACTATAGTAAAAGAAGAAGGAAAAGACGAGGAGTAACCCACCTATTCATACTTCATACACATATTATAAAACTGCATGGGTATATGGGTATTTGGTTTTTAGGCACAGTCAGAGTAAGTCTATTTCACAATATAAATTTTGAACATTTGGCAAAGACTGACTAAAGTTGACCTACACTAAACTAAACTATCCAGCTGCCCATATGTATATAGTATTTATTTAGCATATATACTGTGGTAAAAGTATACGAGGGTGTCACAATCCCACCGACCGCCAAGCCCAATGAATGAAAGAGAGTGTGTATAGAAACGGTAGAATTCGGATATATATACAATTTACATGTATAGCTCCATTTCCTTTCGTTAGTTTGTCACTCGATACTGGAATCTGGTTCTTAAAGGGGTGAAGTTGACTTGACAATGTAGGAATGTTATGTAAAGCTCCTTCATCCTGATGCAAATTTTCACAATTCACCGTCCTTTCATAATACTTGTTATTAGCTAATACTTTATCATCCTCACACATAAACTGTAAATCGCAACTTTTAGCTTGTGACTCTGGTTGAAGATACTTTATAATATATGCATGTCAGGTTACACCGAGAGACGCGAGAGAGAAACCTCAAGTGTCAAGAGTCAAGAGTAAAGTCGGAGGAATTTTTGGAAACTCTTTAACCCGTTTTGTACCTACCAACGACGATGATCCGCTTTTCCTTAAATTCCTTAACTTTAACTTTCTTCCTTCATGTACGCGAGCAATCCAACGTCAACATCAACAACTTTTCCAAGTATTGTATATTATGTATTGGTAGGTATATTAATGTAGGTACGTATACGGATATATGTTATTAGTATCGACTATCTACCATCTATGTAAAGAATAGAAGCCTTTGGAGCACAAAAAAATCATTTAATAAAAAAAATCGAAATTCCGGGAAGCATGCAAGGCAGAGAGCGTGAAGGATAATGCTTGATAATACATTTTCCCGATATAAATTCAATAAATCTTTTCGTCACCTATACACATCTATACAATATGTACATCTTGGAAAATTTATTGAGAAACGCGAGAGGTTTATATTTTTTCAAAACTGCCGTGCATGCATACAATATGTAAGCACATATATGCATGTATACGGATTGAACTGGAAGTTTTCAAGCTCTCATTGTATTGCATTGTTACTGTAAGAAATTTGCAAGCACCATTCTATATACATACACTAATATATGTATATCTGTATGCATACAGTACATGCTACAACCAGTCTATCGTCTGTTTCCGGTTTTACCCTGTGCACTGTACTATTATTTTTTCTCGCAATATATTAAATTTTCTTGGAGAGGAAGGAAGAGAAAAAAAAATAAGGGGAGAATAAAATCCTAAGACGACGTAAATGAATAGATTCCAGCAGTTTTAATTTTAAGCGAGCTCAAGTTTGTGACTTTGTATATATGAGTCTTAGCAAAAACTGAAGCCGTATGTGTTTTTTGTTGCTGGTGTATTGGTGAAAAGTCACCGGAAAAAAGCTGACAGGAATACACAACTAAAAGGAGAAAAGGGGAGGAGATGCTGATGAAATGA
Organism: Sminthurinus bimaculatus; assembly: GCA_034698285.1. Taxonomy (NCBI): domain Eukaryota; kingdom Metazoa; phylum Arthropoda; class Collembola; order Symphypleona; family Katiannidae; genus Sminthurinus; species Sminthurinus bimaculatus. Next base: position 13,524 of record JAQIVE010003844.1, on the reverse strand, counting down.
GAGAGAGAGAGAAATAGAGTAAAGGAAAGAATAACGGCAGCAACAACAGCAGACATGCCGATAACACGCAACACAAAAATCCTCCATGGTGTAACTAAATAAGAAGTGGCATGATAATACATGTTATGCTTATATACATAAGCATAATATAATCACAGACTGAGGCTTTCCATTAATTGCATTTATTTTTACAACTCCCTTTTTCATACTCTACAAATTTAGACGAACAGGAAATGAATGAAGTTTACCTCTTGTCGTTAGTTTGTGTAAAAAAATGTCATCTTCTATCTATCTATGTACTTATGCCTGTACAAACAAATCCAAAGAAAACAAGACTGGCTTAATTTAGAATGTAGAGTGGAAATCAGAACTAAGTAAATATACATTAAGATAGAGGCAAATTAAAAGCTGTGAACTTTTCCCCCTGATTCGATAATGCACTGTACAATGTATACATACAATACAATAGTGTGCAACTTTGTGGCAGACATTGTCCTTATATCTTACATTGGTTAATCCCTTTTCTGTGCTCCATGCCTATGATGATGAATTTTAACAACACATTTAAAAAGGTAGAAACAGTATGACTAATAAAAAGCAAAATGGAATTTCATCGATGATCAGCACATTCAGCACTGCTGTCTAATGTCTACTGAACCACCAGCCCTACCAGGTAAAACAAAATAATATACAAGATGAGTTCACTCTAGACGAATACATTTATTTACGCAAACTGAATGGATATTACTCATCGCAGATCAACGCAGATTTTAGCGATAAAAATACAAGCCAACATGTACTATTGTAATAACAATGCATGCACACAAGCATACCGGCGATAAACGACCACATTATGCTACAACATTGTGATCATTATGTGGAAATATGATGCGTAGTATATATGAAAATTAGTAATCATAGATTGAACAATGTTTTTCTTTACATTGTCTTGGCTTTGGATAAATAAACTCCCTGTTTACCTGCTATGGTGTAAAATATCTAGATTACTGATTCAAGGCGGCAAATTAGTCACCTCGACGTATTTACGTCCATAAATGCTTGTAAATTATAAATAATACTGTTTGCTTTTTATTTTGTCTCAATGTACTCAATGCTCAACGATAAAGCCAAAAAATGACAAATCAAGCGGACGGCTGTTTTTCTTTCTATATCTTGGAGAAGGAAAACATTCCAATGATGTATACCGAATTGGAAATTTTGTTAGGATTCACTATATCTTTGTACACATAATATACTGTGCATACATACATGATGTTACATGCTTTAACGAAAGTAAAATTTAGAGGGTGGGTGATGATGATGGTGTTATATTCTCTGGCCTGAATGACAGGACATGGTTGAATGAGCCATAATAAATGAGCCACTATAATATGTATACAAGTTAATATCTTATACAATATACAACAATAACAACGCAGCACCAAACAAAATTCATGGAACTTTACATGTACATACATGAAACACACACATTCTGAATTTCTGAATATTCTCGTTCTCTAGTTTTCTGACGGCTTTACAAATCCATACATACACACACACAAACCAGGTGCTAATATGCATTGCAAATTTACCGACTAAGCAAAAATGACATGGCATGTCCCCACTGTTACACGCGTTTTTATACTGATACGTCTTTTGTCCTCATCCCCTAAATCCACATTAAACTCTCTTACATTTAATAATCCTGCGTCAGGGCCGCTTCACTATTCCATAATAAAATCAAGAAACAAACAAAATTCATGAACCGTTTTTGGCGAAATGTGATGTGTTAAAATATTTTGCCGACCACCTAAAAGGATTTAAGCTATTTTGTGTATATTCAGCAAAAATAATATTTATCAAATTTTTCTCAGTTTTTTTGAGTTTTCTAAAATTTGAATAAAATTTATTAGAATGTATTAATTTCCAAGTAGGTAAATAGCCTGGAGTAAAATAAAAGAATGCAATAAATTCTGCATTCTAATTATTATTCAACGATGCTAATTGTTCCACTCCTACAAATAATATATATTATTTTTACCAATGACAGAGTATGCAATAGTAAGTAAATCTGCCCACAGTCAACATTCGATTGCTGCAGTCATGAACATCTCTATATTAACTATGCAAGTACAACATTATTTTTTTCTGCAAAACTCTAAACATCTTCATCTTCATACATTATTTACATACATAAATACGCACCTGTGTTGGTAAAATTTGTACTCAGAATAAAAACAGATTGCGCGAAAAGAAAACCCATTAAAAATGCAAAGAATAAAAAATTTTCATCATGTATTAGATGCCTTACATGCCTATATATATAAAGCTTACGAATAATATTAGGAATCATATGGAGCCAATGTACATGCAAAGACACTAGTAACATTATGCAAGTATGCATACAGCATATACATAACATATTATTATAAATATGTGGCATGTAATTTACTAAAATTTGTTTTTCTACGACAGCGTACCCAACCACAGCTCCGACTGTAATAATATAACCAAAGCTTTTTTTACACAAACGAGATTGTCCCAAACTTGACAAACTAACAAACATTCCTGCTGAGGAGCAAAACTGTCGCCATTAATATTGACGTAGAGGTAAGGTAAATAAGTTTTAGAAGAGTAAGGAGATGAAAGCTGCCCAAATTTAAATACCTCGCTAGTTTAATTAACATATGGTAAACGTAGAGCAGGGCAGAGCAAAAGTAGGCAAAATATGTAGCAGAGCCGGATTGCAAAGTTTTTTTCCTGCACACACTGGAATATCACTGGAGAAGAGCAGACTCAAGACTGAGATATGATAATGTCGTTGCCAGTGCTTCTCCCTACTTAAATACAAGTATTAGGTATTAGGTGTATAAAGTATACTGTAGGAAAGGAAGGTTTATATATTCGTACAAGAAAATGGAAAAAACAAGATGTCCCGTATAAGTAAGTTGCTTTTTCTTACCGTTATGATCTAAATGATTGTTTACCTACATGCATATATTATACATAATGCGCATACTTAATTATGGAAAATGAGATCTGTTGACTCACCTTTAGCAAATTTAGAGAAGCGTATCCGAACCTGGAAATTGAGACTCTCTGTAAGAATGGATCCGAATCCGAACAAAGATTATTGTCAATCCAAAAGTCAAACGAGGAATAAAACTAACAGACTTCAGTATTACAGCATTCAAAATTACAGAAGAACTGCATGTTATTATTAATTTCCACTTAAACTGACACTATACACTGCACTCAGCTGCACTTTTAAGACATCATATGAACAACATTCGGGTTTTGTTTTGTACGATGTGCTTACGATGATGTAAACGACAAATTATCATAACTGGTTGAAAGATAGTTTTTATTTTTATGTCACTGGTCAGTCACTGCTGGTGATCCAGTATTGAATTCTTGTTGTTAGATATTGACTGTGGAACCGACTTGTGAGCACGACTGTTTTAAAAATGTAAATGGTTAGACCTGAAATTGATCATTATAATAACGTTATGACTATTGAACATGAACACATTGAAAGTTTAATGTATGAAGAATCTGGTGGTATTTAAAAATATAAAGTAAATATCATAATATCATACAGACGCAGTCAGTGCCAGTGGATTCCATATGAAGTACATGTCTACATGTCCATGTACATCTGCAGCGTGATGAGGGATGATGACTCGTACAAATACTTAAAATGTATTCTTCTTTGTATAGAGAATGAGCATTATAATAAAATTTTATTTATATTATGTCTATGTGAACTACAGTTTTGCAATACGCATTACTCATTATTAGTATCTCGAATTCTTGAGTCACGAATAATTAAAATTTAAATAATTTGATGATTTTAACTTCTCCTGTCACCAGATTTTGACAACTCTGTAACCTCTAACGCGATTGTCGATTGTCAACTGAAGATGCTCAATTTAGTATTTTGTCCTCGGTGAATCTTTGATAACTTGCACAATAACAATAATAGTAGTAAAATTTATTGTTTAAATTACAAAAGGACATCACAAAACACACAAAACACAAATAATAATAGTGAATTTTTATTACATACACCAGACAGTTCAACGAATCGTTCAACGTCCAACTTTGCAAGAGAAGCAAGAAGCACACGGAAAACAGAAAATAGATCATATCATGCAGCGCCCTTCCACATTTGAAATCTATGGCATGGAAAACGTTGAGTTGAGTGTGATCTCATAAAGTACAGAACAGATGATACAGTGCTTCCAAGGTATACCAGTACTCTCTCTCTTTCTCTCTCTTTTGTGTTTCTCCCCTTTCAACTTGAGTATAGTGTTGGTAAATGCAGGGGAAAAATAACCGTTTTTGTAGTAAGTAAGTAGTAGTATGTACTGGCAATGTGCGTATTTCTGAAGTCCGTCGTCCTCTTCGAGGTTTGTTGTTTTGTTGTGCGGAATCACTGGGCTTTTATACAACGAAAAGTTGAACGAATGTTGATGATGATGGAACAAACTCTCGCTTTCCTTCCGAATGAGACTCTCTGCTTGTTACTTACTATAGGTATATAATATTATTACTAGTCCCAAACGCCAAATGCTCTTCTGGTTCTGGTTCTGATGCTAACATAACACCTGGACAAATTCCCTCCACTCATCATTGTCGTCTTCTCCCTATTACATATTCTCATGCAGGTTATGCATACAGTATAATATAATAATACGTGAAATATGTTGTTAGCTATAGCATAATGTTTAATATAGAGAAATACTCTGTGTGTACTATGAGTATGTGTATCTGTTTTTGGTTCTGCGTGGTTTCGTCCATGTAAGTATATATAATACAACAGTTGCTCTTCCTTCTCTTATAGATTAGCACAAAACACACAGTTACAGATACTCATTGCTAGTCTCATCTTCATTTTGTCTCATGACTTGGTCCTCTTTCCTTTTAAATTAAATTTCTGACTTAAACTACACCCCAAAGATTCCTTGGAGAAACAGGAAAAGACACTCACACATTTACTTTTTACTCGGGATGCTTTCTCTCTGTATAGTTAGTCGATTCACGTTGTACGTTGAGACAAGAAAATCATATCATGACTCCCCATAAAATGTCATAACCGAGAAGATTCTCAAATATTTCCAACGTGAGACTTTTGTAATATTTTGTAATAGGTCTCGAGAAAAAGAATGAAATTATCAAATTTGAAATTATTCTCCAGTGGTGACAAATATCTCAGGAAAAAATATTCACTTTTATACACAATCCAATAAACACACTGTTATCCACTATACACGGTACATGCTATTTTTAAAGGGTGCGAAAATCCGTTACTCACTTAAGCATGTACTTGCATTGAATAATCCTGTTTGTTTTTTGTTTACCGTTATAAATTGATGTCGCAGTTTTAATCGAATCTCACTTGTATGCACGTATGTATATAATGCCCTAGTGACGAAAACGAGCAAGCATGGCAAGAGAGCTTAACTCTTATAGCTAGCGATAAGTTGGTCCAACTATTTAAATCAGTTGACCTGAACTAAATGCTAAAGTCCATTTGACTTTCGGGCAGTAATATCTATATAATGTGTATAATATTCACAAACTGGAACTGGAAATGGAGAACCTATACCTACCTTTCCTGGTGACTTCCTTCCCTTGTAACTGTTCGACTGGAACTACTAGATAACCCGTAAAGGTATTTAGGGAAAGGGAGATAGGCCGAGATATGTACCTACATGCGTACATATATTCGTATTCGTAGTTAATGTGAGCCGTATGCATACATATACATATAGTCATCGACTTTTACAGTACCTAAAGCTGTTTCTCTCGTCGAGGGTGAGTTTAGGATGGAGGTATGAAAGCTAAAGCTAACGCAATGCCAATACATAATAGGTACATATTCTAATAGATAGCCAAGGTTTGGCTCGTGTGCATACACCAAATATGTATGTGTATGTGTGTGGTTATTCGATGCCGAATGTATAATATGCTTTTGTGTAAGAGGAAAAGGGACTCGAAAAAAGTATCTGTATTTTATAGCGAGCGGTTTAAAGGGCCAGTCTTTTACTCTCCTCTCTTCTATGTACTTTGTACAATGCAAAGCAATACGCTATGCAACCAACGGAAATGGGTGCAAGGGAAAGTTAAAAAAAATGACGAGATGCGAAGAACATTTTACAGCGTCTGTGCGTAAGTATATATACGCTTTTAATTTTTATGTATATTATGCGTGTGTACCATCCGGTGGGTAAAAAACTAAAAATTACACAACCCACTAAACTAGTTACACAATTTATTTTTCAGTGTTCAGTGTTTTCCATGGACTTTCCTTAAAATGTTGTATGATGAGGATGAGCATTGATATGTGTATCATGCATAAGATTTCCATTTTTCACCCTTGTCCGTTCGAAATTATGGAAATCCACGGAACTTTGATTGAAGAAGTCATACGAGTCGTTTGTTCATTTGGGCATTTTTATAATAATGGTATGTAGTTTGCAGAGTTTATTAGATATTCGATATAAGTGACCCATGTTTTAATATAGCTTTTCTGCTTAGAAATCTTTCAAATATACACGTATGCCCTGTTACAATAAACACGTAATTTTGTGAAACAATGAACCGGAAGAAGGGAGACTTTCAGCAAATAACGATTGCTTAGGCACATTTAAATAATTTTGTACTCCGATTATTACCTCTGTCTTATGATGTTTTTAACTGCCTTGTTTTTTATATGAAATAACAATCACCAAAGATTTATTTATCTATTCTCAACTTGCATGCACTTTCATTATTTTGTTCAAAAAAACATTTATACATAATGTATAATGAAGTTTTATTGCACTGTAATAATTACAATGTAAACTCATTCAATCAGTTTTGTATGTGTTCAGAGTTCAGAACCGAATTTCCTGGTTTTAAATGACATTTTATAGTATGCATCTCCTGCATTGGACAAATAAACACATATGAGACAACTTTTGGCCTTTGGAAGAGTAACTATTAAAAAATGTTTATTTAAGTAAACTCTACATCATATACGAATGGCATGATGTACTGGAATGTTGTCATTTTTTTCTTTTGTAAAAACTGATGGACTGGGGACTGGGGAAATGCTGAAAAAAGGTAGTAAAAAACCTATCGTTTGTACAGTTGATTGTTGGAAGAATTGTTCGTTAAAAGGTTATAGCATGTATGTATCATTGTATCATAGATCATGCTATCCAAAAACCATGCATTACGCGTATACATACATATACACATGATTCTTACACATTATAATATGGTACAAGATAAATAAATATACAAGCACATAAATATGATACGCTATGTATAAATAGATGCAAGTACATACTAGACACATAAATGTACACACAGTTGGGCATTTTTTCAAAATACAATATATGACGAATAAATGAGAGTTTGAATGTTGTGTTGTCGAACCGAATTGAATCGGTAGGCATTTCAGAGAGAAAAAGTAGCATTACATATGCAGCTGACATCGCAATCACGATGTACAATGTACACAGTACACACAATATGCACATCTGCTCCAAAAGTACGTGTAACCAAGAGTGTAGGAATTACATACCTACTTGTATTGAGTATATGGCATATAAATACATTATTCTACGTAACAATCAAATTCATTCTGCTGCTCTTAAACGAATTTTGTATAAGCTAGAAATGAAGTACATACTGAACTTCATTTCAACAAAATTCAAAACCTTGGACGAGGGGCCCTTGATATACACTTAAGGCAGGAGTACGGGGCTATGTGAAAACGTGTGCTACAAAGCATGCTGCATATTCACAAGTTTAGTTGGCGTCTAATGTCTATTTATATCTTATACATTACGCATCACACACACATATACGATAATCTGTGGAAAATACGAAAATATTATTATTTTCCCATCTGTTGTGGAATCATGAGTCTTTGTTTTAGTGGCTTCGGCATGGTGGTACTTAACGAAATATCACATTAATATCCTGACAATATATGCACGTTAAGTAGCTCCAGGTTACCTTCGTCAAAAGAAGGGAACCTAGAGTGCAAGTACCAAAAATTATTCTGTTATTATTACTTATTAATTTTTTATTTTACATAACACAATAATGCATACAGTTGTTGCCCCAATATTCATGAGACACCGTGCCTGTATTTTTAGGAGCCTTGCAAGGAAAAGGAACAGCATAGTGTGGTCAGAGAAGCCCATAATCTCAAGCTAGCTGAACTTCATTTTCAATGCACCATGCACATGAAATAAAAAAGACGTTTTGAAATGTTTATCCATATCCATGATACTTCAGTTTTTCCATCATTCAATATGCGACATGCATCTTACAATAACTATAAATTATATAAGGAAAAGCTCAAGCTTCTTTTTCCGACGATAGAAATAACGTAAAAATTTAAAATTATATGGAAGTCAAATGTGAAAGCAAGAAGAAAATTTCTTAAATTGTGGTATTTACCTGGAAAGGGTTTACAATGTAGTATGTACATAGACTGAAGGTATAGTAGACCCTTTCTAATTTTATGCGTGCGAGCTAAAGATATGCTCCTCTCTTCTCTGTAAGTAAATAACTCTTCTAATGTACAGGAAAATATTGGAAATTTCACCTGGACTATGAATGGAGAATCAAACACAAAAATTTCATTTCATCATCATCACATGTAGACAAGAAGATGCACAAATATAGCAAGATTTATAAAGATATATGCATGTACATAGATGCATTTCAGTTATATGTAGCTAGATGAGAGATGAGTAAATTGGAGATGTGTATATTAGACACACTTATCCCATCGTGAGCATCTTTAGTCAACAATGCGCTAAGGTGGGTAAACGTTGAATGTATAAAAACAAAAACAGGCAGAAAAACATATGAAGAACAGCTGCAGTCAAAAAATATGTATGAGCGGAGAGGTATAATAATTGTGGTTGAAGGATGCCATGAGGAGAAGATGACATGAAATGTGCCACGTGCCACATGTTCCCTTTTTCCTTCCTCCCTTTTAGACAAATCTTCCAGCTTTCATAATATATCTACATATTATTATTAACAATGGACATACCTCAAGTGCCCCTTCCCGATTGGAATAAAACACAACGTATACCATTCTGTAGATTTTGGTGCCCCATTACTGGTGACAGTGTACATATGGCCTCTTTCTCTTATTTCTACATTGCATTACGGTTCTTATGGAGAAATAATGACGAACGAAAGAAAAAAGGGGGGTGGCGTGGGTTAGGAAATTCCACACAGTTCCTATCCTTAACCCTATATTGCAACTCGAGTATTTACTTTTACCGATACACCGTTTGTTCGTAACTGAAGCAAAAGGACGATATCATGTACACATGCAAGAATTACAAGATTGAAAGTTTAATAACGATGGTTTATTACAAAGTTATGTACAATGATGTATGCACAATGCACACTTATTTTATATATCATCATCATCCGTTCAGCGTATTGGGCTGTGAAGGGTTGCGAGTCGCATGTACAAAAGTTTTTCAATATCGATACTTTAAACTTATAAATAATAATATGTTTTGCGTACTTTTATCGCCAATTCGTACAATTGTATTTAAGTACGTACAGTAGTTAAAAAACGTTTCTAGAAAAAAGCGAACTTGAAAGTACTAACATTTTGAATATCATCCATACTTTTAAATCAATGCAAAGTGGTACATAAATGATATGTTCTATGTGAACTATATAATGTGGTGAGTCTGAGATTGTTAAATTAGTTGCATAATTACTTAGATCTTAAATATGATGTGCATTCAGAAATAATATAGATATTCATTAGTATTGCACCACTATGGTGTATGAAAATGTTTATATCAGTATTTTACTCTTTTTTTTTGTTATTGTTGAAACTGTTGCATGGGAACGAAAAATTATCCACGCTCCACACACATAAATGACGAGCCATCACCAAGCCAATTAAATATCGAACGGAAGGAAGTAAGTCATATTGCGAAGAGCTAATGCTGTCAGTCCTGCAAATAAAATATTGAATTTTAATTTAATTTTTTGCCCAAGTTTTAAATTTGTTTGAATTTGGTTAGTACCATAAGTATATTTAGGACGAGCTAGTGAGTTTTTCATCGATTGGGTTATTAGGTTTAAGTTTTGTAAGTATTTACTTATATTTATTTTGCTTACTTGATTCCATTTCGTGCACGGGTGCATCGGTTGAAACGTGTTTAAGAGATTTACAGTTTCTCATGACGCGAGCTACTGTATCATTTTTAATAGGGCACATGTCAATGCGCAATTCTTCCAATTTATTTTGGCTTAAACCTTCACACATTCTCAAAACTCCACTATCAGTCACCTGTTGTATTGAAAAGATTCAAGATAATGATTACTTTTATCTGCAATCAGGGTCAATTTCGTAATAGCCGTTCATGAATTGTGAGAACATCACTTTGTAAAGAGAGCGATTATGTGAGGGACGAGAATTACTTTTTAGGAAATGTACAGGTCATGAATTTATACTTTCTACGAGTCGTTTTGATTATGACAGCTGTTGTACAAAACTTTTTTGTGCACAGGAACAAAATTTATGCGGCTTCATGGCTGCATACATTTTATCATCTATGAAAATTTTGGACCTTGAAAATAGCAGACAAGTACTTGTAATATAACTCTTGTCCCATCCATGTATTAACTCCTCTCACAAAGTAACAATTCAAAAGATATCTAACGGTTGACGTTGGACCAATATTAAATGGAAAATATGAAAAATTTAGCCAAGACACGTCATTTAACTCGTCAGATGTCAAGTTTTTAAGTATGTAGTTACAAGTTGTCATAAATTGATTAAATACACAATTACCTCAATGTTGTAAGAAACATCAACAGCCTTTAAATGCTTGAGATCTCCCAAAAGGTTTAAAGTAGCGTCAGTTATTCGAGTGTGTCCCACATTAAAATGTTCCAGGTTAAGATTATTCACAATTATAATTTTTGCAACACTATCGGTAAACTGGTTGGAATGGGTGAATTGGAAACGTCGTAACTTTTTGTAGGTTGCGAATATACACAAGAGATCTAAAATCAGAACAATCATCGATAAAGATCAAGATTATGGATTCTAAACCAATAGCACATGTATATTTGTTATATATCATATACATTATACATCATTGTTGTGAACGATGAATGTTAATGATTAACTCACCATGACAAACGACGTCTTGTAAGGCTTCAATTCTAATGACTTCTAAATATAATCCTAATTCCCTGAGTAACTTCAATTCCTTTTTCGTTAATGAGGATCTCATGAAACTCGTCAAGTTTAATTTTGTTACACGACACTGTAAAGCGAGGGTCAATAGTTTGGATGACAGATTACCTCTAGCCAACTGGACTCGAACGATTTCGCTTCCCAGATTCGGGGGTAGCGAGTCGACCGTTAGCGTGTTAAAATACTCATTTACAACATCCATTGATCTATTAAAACAAAAAAAAACAAAGAAAACGAAAATTACATCGTGGCTTAAGCACGTGTTAACAAAACAGTTGTACATTTATGATCGGAAAATGTTTTGGTTATGTTTACATTTTACATAAAAGACAGTATTTACTATTTACTATGTACTTACTATGTGTACTATGAATTATGAATAATGAACAAGAAAAAAAGGATTACTTACAATTGCTTGAGGGATGCCATTTTAACTAATATAACGCCCAAGTTGTCCAATATGAATTATAATTCTTTATTTCTTTGTTCTTGTCACATTTTATCCAAAAAATTGATAGGTTTATCCAAATTGCTTGGTATAAAATATCTTAGTTTTTCAAAGCTCAATCAAATTCCTAAGCCTCAGTCCTTGGGCACAAATATTCGAACTGTCCCCGGGCTTGTGACGTGTTTTTTATACATTATACTATAGTATAGTAAAAGTACACTATAGTCTGTAATAATTGTTAAAAAAAAGTTGGTATATCTAGTATCAACTTATTTATCTTTTACTTACTTTCCAACTACAGTACTTAATCAGACTATCCATCTAAGTAGTAGCAATATTAACGTATTTTCATCATCATTAATTGTTTTGTGGCTTTCTATCTATTTACCACACATAGGCTCACACTTGGCCTTTAAAACCTGCTCTTCTAACTAAAGAACTAAAGCAGCTGGATTTTTTATCGCAAAATTCGATTACAAATATTTCACAATATAATATTAAAAACCAAATTAAGCTTCTTTTTCTTTTAACCCGGACTTTAATTGGAATTAAGAATTTTCATATACAGTGAAAGTGAATTTTGAGTTGAAGCCATTAATATTTGGTTCAACCTTTTGTTAGTTTAGTTTTTCTTCACGACAAATACCTCAATTTAAATTAAATATTATAAATTGAAAGGTACATAGTACATATTTAAGCCATCAAAATGACAGATGAATCACCTCAAAATAACGCCGAAATCCAAGAAATTTTTCGCCGTCTACGGAATATATCTTCCAATAGGGTAAAACATCCTTTACAATTTTGTAGTTTTTTACATTGTTTTTTTAGTTTTTTACTATTTTACTACCAAAAACAACAATGGATTAAACGTTTCTTGAAAATAAAATGCACATGATGATTGATAAAGGGCACTTCCGCCTATATAGTAATTGTTTTAGTGTACCACTAGACTTTTGTCAATTGTCAATGAGTCATTTTTTATGTTTTAATATTATTTGATTATATTATTGTTGTTTAACTTTGAACTTCCTCTTAAATTTGGTACACGTATAATATGGTTTTGTACATATGCTCACAACATGAAATAAATCGTCTTTGACACTTTTAACATTTTTTAGAATGTCGATGAATTTGAAAACAAAGATTTTGTACCATGTATTTAGGTCTGCTTTGATTGCAATGCCAAGAACCCAACGTGGTCGAGTGTAACTTATGGAGTTTTTATCTGCATTGATTGTTCTGCCGTCCATCGAAATCTGGGTGTCCACTTGTCATTTGTAAGGTCAACTCAGTTGGACACAACATGGACATACAAGCAGTTAAGAAGCATGCAACTTGGAGGAAATGCAAACGCTGTAAGATTCAGAATTCAGAAATACATACATTAAGATCTGCATAGTAATTACGTTTAAATTTAAAAATTGGTTAAAACTGTAGTAATCATTATTCAAGAATTGGTGTGTCTTAATGCATGCATGCTTCATTTTCACTTTTTTTTTTTAAAAAAAATTATAGTCAACATTCTTCATTCAGCATAATTGTACAACCAATGATGCCCAACAAAAATATAACTCTAGAGCTGCTCAGCTTTACCGTGAAAAACTAAATCAGACGGTCACAAAGTACAACAACATTCATGGGAACAGGGTAAGTAAATATACTTGTGTAGCAAATTTTATTTAAGGCAAATTTACATCACGCCTTATAAACCGATATAATATTATGAAAAAAAACACGAGTTATAATTTATTATCATTTATTTAAAATTATAATAGATTGTTTTTGAATCGGATGAATCTGCGGAAGCTGAGCAAGAGAA
>JAQIVE010003843.1:0-15744 GCA_034698285.1 Sminthurinus bimaculatus | reverse complement strand
ACTTAGTGGACGAGGAAGAGGGCAGAGTCCTCTGGTGTCAACGGGACCTTAAAAAGAAATCGTGAAATGATGAGCATACAGGTCAAAGGTCAAGGTCACAACTTCACCTCCTTCAATCTTGTGGCTATCACTCAACTCCCATCTCCGAAGTTGGAATTTTCAAAATAAAATTGTAATTTACTTTTTATTCCTCTTCACCGAGTGGCGTAGCCAAGAGCTAAAAATTACATAAAACATTATTTTACGCAATATTTTTTTATTCTTATTCCATCCGCCTTCGATACGCAATCAATCAATCAATAAATTATGTATAATTATGTACAGAGTGTACATTATCCCGTACCAAAATTCGCACCGCATACATACATACAAACATACATTCATACTTTATTTCGCACGCAAACTTTTCCCTGTGCTCGTTTCTTCCGTTCCTTTTATTATGTATTAAAATTGTGTATTCAATTTCTGTTGGAGAAAAGCAAGCAAGCAGCAGCAGCTCGTCCGTCGGTTTACGCACACACAAATATGTACACAGGACACAAAATGATATCGTGCATATACATACATACACGTACAAATGTATGTACATAAATACGGACAATTTTCCGCGGTCGATTTATTTCTCCGATGTCGAACATGTCATGACAACCCGGGAAGACAACACCAACTTTTCCTGTGTTCGTCGTCCCAGTCCCACCACCGATTCCCGATTCCTAGTCTACGTTGACTATCTAAACCGACAGCGAGAGAGAGAGAGAGAGAGAGAGAGAGACAAATCCAGGGGAAAAGGCAAACAGTCCAACTGTTCGATTGTCCCACATTTATTTATCATTTACAATTTTCCTCTACTAAATAAATTCCAGGCTTAATTTGAAATTTCCTGGGAACTAAAAAGCCCACGTAAAATTCTACTCGTAATCGCAATGGAGGATAGTACAAAGGTAGTTAAAGTTAATTCACATATGTATTTTTTAAATATTTTTTAATCTGTATTACAATATGTTAACGAATTTTTGCAGGAGGAGAAAAGAAAATTACTAGAGGAGGAAGAGCAGACAGAAGGAGAAGAAGAAGAAGAGGAGGAGGAGGAGGAAGACGATGAGGAGAAGGAGGGAGAAAAACCGCCGGCGGTCCCGCCACCCATTGAAAATCACCCGCTTCAATCCTCCGAGTTTTCTCATGTAATGTCAATTAAAATAATTTTTTAAAAAGGCGTTTTTTGAGTTTTTTAAGAGGACGTTTTTTTATGTTTTTAAAAAATATGTCTTTTATGTTGTTTAAAAAAGAGGTTTTTTTATGTTGTTTAAAAAAGAGGTTTTTTTATGTATTTTTAAAAAAGGGGGTTTTTTTATGTATTTTAAAAAAAGGGGGTTTTTTATGTATTATTAAAAAAGGGGGTTTTTTATGTATTTTTAAAAAAGGGGGTTTTTTTATGTATTTTTAAAAAAGGGGGTTTTTTATGTATTTTTAAAAAAGGCGTTTTTGTATGTATTTTTAAAAAAGGGTTTTTTGTGTATTTTTAAAAAAGGCGTTTTTTATGTATTTTTAAAAAAGGCGTTTTTTATGTTTTTTAAAAAAGGCGTTTTTTATGTTTTTTGAAAAAGGCGTTTTTTATGTTTTTTGAAAAAGGCGTTTTTTTAAAAATGTTTTTCATTTTTTAAAAGGATTTATTTTGATTTTCTTTGAAAAATATGACCTAATTTCAAAACAAGCCTTTCAAAATTTTAACAGGTGATTCTAAACGTGCTGAGTTGGCTGGACGTGCAGAGTTTAAAAAACGCGCGGCACGTTTGCAAAAAATGGCGGGTTGAGGGCGCCAAAATTTTGCAGGGTAAAACCGCCCTGCACTTTAACAAGTTTGGGTTCGCGGGGAGCAAGACGATGGAAAAGGAGGAGAAGGTGGCGGCCATCCGCCGTTTTTTGGCGCTTGAGGGCCCCGTCAACCTGGCCCTAGTTTTGAAGGACAGCAGCCTTAGGGATGTCCTCAAAGTTTTGCAGGAGGTCCCCGAACTCGGCCGGCGGACCTACGCCCTGACCTGCGGGACCCCCTCCGTCCTCCCGGAATATTTCCCCTTTTTGCGCAACCTAAAGATCCTCAACACCAACTTTGAGAGTCTGGACCTCTCGGGCAAGTTGTGGAACGAGTGCTGCAACTTTGACGGGGACAACTCGGAGCCCCACAACCGGTTTTTGGCGAGCTTGGAGACCTTGCAAGAAATCAAGGTGCCCATTGATCTCAAGGCTTTGGAGGAATATGGAAATTATAGGCGTCAAAAACGGATTCAAAACCTGTTCAAGGAGATTCGGACCTGCGACCGGAACCACCAGCAACTCGTCATGGAGTTCTTTATGAAGCTCAAGTATGACTGGCCCATCGTCAAGTTTAGCTGCGAGGTGTCCTTGGACTATGACCCCGGGGTCATTCGACAGGTCCTCGCCTCCGTTTCCGGCACCCTCAAACACCTCACTTTGGACCTGAGCACGACCTCTTTTGACGACTCAAAGTATCTCGAAAATTGGGTTCTCCCTGTTGACCAACTAAATAGTTTGGAGACCTTGTGCCTGTTGGATGACCCCAAAAAAATGTATCTCAAAAATGACCGCGCCATCTGTCGGAGTCTCGTGGACGCGCTTCAATTGCCTAAACTGAAGGTCTTGCGGTTGACCTCCTTTCCCTGGGGCCTGGATGACCTCCTTCAAAAGGTCAATATTAATTTTTTTAAATTCTAAAATTTTTTACCCGGGTAAAAACTAAAAATAATTTTGTCCTTCTTCTGTTTTTTAAAGTGGCGGGACCACCCTTTCAAAAAGTCAAAGAGTGATTCAATCCAGGAGATTGAAATCCGGGAGACGGGTCGGGGTCGAAAGGCGCCCTTGTCGAAAAAGTTTCCCCAGGAGTCCAGCCTCCTTCTTTTCACCCACTGCAGCTACTTTCTGCCAAACCTCCGGAGTCTCAAGGTCGTCGCCAAGATGGACAGCAACATTGCCAAAATCCCGTGGTCACAACTCCGGAATTTGGAGCGCCTCTCCCTTGACATCGAGTTTGACCACCGGAGCCAGTTTGACCTCGTTGAATCGTGGATTGTAGGGATGAGACGCCCCCTGCAATACAGAAATGGCCAAATTTTCGAGGAGGACAAATCCATCGACTTTGACTATCAGCAGCTCGTCAATCCCGTGCCCTCGGTTCGGGACCTAAAAAGTAGGTTTTTCAAAATACCCGATTTTCTAATTTTTTTCATAAAAACCTGCATTTTTTGACCCCTTTATTCAGACCTAAAAAGCCTGGAGCTGTTTTTGGACAATGCGACCCGGGACCACGAGCCCCCCTCGGACTTTATGGTGTACAACTGCCTTAGGTCCATGAGCAACCTGCAAAGTCTCTGTCTGTGGAAGGTCAATGTAGGTCCCCCAAAATGTGTCTTTTCTCTTTTAAAAAGAATTTTTTGACTTGAGAGGCCTCTTTTAAAATAGCGATTTTTGGACCCTTTTTTAGCACTCGTCCAAGGTGGAGGAGGACTTGAGGGCGGCTTTGGGCCCTACGGCGGCCATCAACATTTTGAATGACCGGGAGCCCGAGGGCGTCATGGGCTCCCTCATGATCTTCTCAATTTACGCCCTCGTCATGTTTCTCTTCATGCTGGGCGGATCCACCCTCGTCTTTGTGGGCTATCTCATCTTTTCCTTCATCACGTCGAATTTGGCGGGAAATTAAAATACTGGATGGAAAAGCCAAGGATTTCTACAAGTCAAACTATGTATATTCAATAAGACAAATGCGTCTAAATATTTGCACAATACGTATGTGCACAAACCTAAACGCACATTAATCATTTTAATTGTAAGTTTGCAACAAATTCATGAATGAATATAATAAATTAAAAAATTGTGATTTTCGCACATCTTGTGTATTGCAAAAAATTAAAATTGGAGGTTCTTTTTTATTTTTACACATATTTTTACAAGATTATAATACATTGTACAGTTATAGGAAGGTAAAGGCGACGAGATTAAATTAAAAATTAAAAGTTGACCTTAAAGGTCAAGTGGGACACTTTGCTTGCTGGTGATGGGCGTGGAGATCTGGACATTTTCGTTGTCCTTACAGACGCCCACCAACTGTCGAAAAGTGCAGACACTCCGCGCCGCGCACTTGTATTCGGTTTTCTTGTCCACCATCCTGGTCCACAGACTGAGGGACGTGTCCGTCCAGTTAAATCCCGGGTGGACCTTTGACTGCCCCAAAATGTCGCCAAAGGTCAACTTGAGGTCAGCAAAATTGGGCGGAGGCTCCGATTCGGTTCCGCTCCAGCCAACGGTCCAGTCCACAGTTTGAAGACTCTCTGTATGGTCGTAATTTGTAAAGGAGTCGAGGACCACCATTTTTTCCGCGGGGGTGCTGCAAAACAGGGCTGTGGAAGGGGGTGAAGAGGGTGAATTTTGAGACCAAATCAAATTTTTTTTGGTTTCTTCTTGACCTTCAATTTTTGAGGTCATTTGGGGTCGTTTCTTTTTATCCGGGGTTTTCTTGTGGTACCCACCAAATTTGGGGGTTTCTTTGGTTTTTGACCTATTTGTCATACACTCTTCGATTGACCTTTTAGGGGTCGAGTGGCAATTTGTCTGGAACGAACTGTCCGGATTTTTTTGTCCGGAATCTTCCAGAGATTCCGACCGGATTTTGGCGCTTTGGCTGATAGCGAAGGGCGTGTGAATTTCATATCCGGCGCAAACACCGATCAGCTGACGATATTCGCACACATGTCGCGCCTTGCACAACACGCTGACTTTTTTCTTGACCTTTTTGGTGAAGAGCGACGCCGGAGTTTGGGACCAGTCGAAATTCGGTGACCTTTTCTTTAAATTTTGACCTGGGTGACCTGGACCAATCGCTGAAAAAATCGACTGAAGATGAGTTCCGTCTTCGTTTAAAGTTTTCGGAATATCAGCACCGACAAAAAATTCGACGGCTCGAACCGTGTCCGACCACCCAAAATTTTGAAAGGAATCGAGCACAATTATTTTTTCGGTCGGGGTGCAGAAAAAACAACATTTGAAGCCCAAACTTGACAGGAAACCTGAAAATATGGAAATTTTCAAAAAAAAATTCAAATTTCCGGAAATTTTGAACCCTACAAACGTTTACCTTTTAAAATTCTTCCTTGTATTTCATACCTCTTTGGTCACTATCTAGCATTTCCGCGACGCCACAAATAGCATGTTGTTTAGGGCAGGTGACCTCATGTCGAACCACCTTTAGGGCCCCATCGGGCACCTGGTAGTAGGTCTGGTCACCGGAAAATCGGACCTCCCAAAGGCCCTTCCAAGTCCGGCCATTCTTCGTATAGTCGATAAAGGAAAACCCAACAGCCTCCGAGGTCGAGTTGTACCAATCGTCTGAATTTTTATTGAGGTCAGGGGTCATCGGGGTCATCGTCCGGTTGCTAAGGAGGTCAGCCACGTGATGAAAATGGCCATCCTCCGACACGTATGAACAACCCAGATTTATGGACAACAGTCGACGCCTTTTAGTCCTTCTGAATTGGCTCGAGGTCACGAACGAATTTTTAGGGCAGTTCTATGGGTCAAAGGTCAAAATTAGGAAAAATTTCAAAATACTCAAAACTAAAATGTAAATTCATCCTTTTTGTCATTACTTTCGGAGCCTCCCAAATCCCGCTGCTTCTCCACGACGTCACATTTTGGGCGAGGATCCAAATCTCCCCGGGTTTTCTCATTTCTAGGGGCAGAGTGACCCTAGGGTCACTTTTCTGACCTTTGTCCATCTTATCCAGTGGGTGAGACTCCAGGTGCATTTTCCCGGTGGGAATTTCGATTGGCCCACAAACCCCCATCACCTGCTTCATTTTACACGAATGACGAGGTCTACACAGAAAGGGCACCTGTTTGACCTCTTGACCTGTCCAAAAGGTCATCGGAGTCTCTTGCCAGTTGAAACAGTGGTCACATGTTCGGTCATGAAATCTGGTGGTGAAGAGCTGTTGAAGGAGTAGACTTAGCTGGGAGGGGTCGCTGCCAAAGTAGCCAAAATCAATGTCGAGGATGCTTTGACCTTGACCTTGACCTTGGGGGTTGAAGGGCAGAAACGTTTTTAGTTGACCTTGGCTCTGATCATTCGGAAAGCCCAGAAGGGAAACTGCAGCCTTATGAATTTGTTGCTGTTGTTGCCCCGCGCCAATGTTGACCCCGACGTTTTGCCGAATTGAGGTCATCCCAAAATTGGTGAAAGATTGCAGGGTCACCATTTTCTCCCGGGGAAAACAAAATAGGCAGCATTTAAAGGCAATGTGGGTCACGTGCTCTATTAATTAAAAGAAAAAATTTTTACTTTCCAACTCAGAAGTTACCCGGGTAAAATTGACAAAAACAAATCTCACCCCTTTTTTGACCGCCGAACATGGTCTGGACCCCACAAACAAAAGTATGCAGGGGGCAGTTGACCCTCTTTCTGGTCATATTTACCCCTCCTTGGGGAGCGGGATGAAAAAAGGTCTGGTTTTCAAAAATCATTTCCCAACCTGACCTCATTTTGGTCCCATTAACTGAATATTCCAGATGGGTGAATCCTATGGCAGGGGTGCTTGAAATGTAGGACCCCTGTCGCCCCCTACCCTCGCCCATTCGCCCATCGCCCTCACACTCCGGGGCTCGAAGAGATGCGGCAAACCGGAATTTTTCCGCCCCGACGAGGCCACAACATGCCAATGTCAAACCGGTCAATTGACCCAAGTCATCCTTTATCCACTGCTCGGCGGTCACGACGGTACCAAAGGGGCAAATTTGGGGCTGGTCCCATACCCCGCTGGCCTTGGTAAAGGTCACATTCTCGGCCACAATCCACGTCTCCCCGTTTCTTTTGATTCTCCCGTTTTGGATTTCCCGGTCATTTATTCCGGGTTCCGATGATCGTTGAAGGGCGAGCCGAGGGTCATTGTTGACCCCTGACCTATTGGGGTCATCCAGCCAAACGCTTTCTTTGACTGTATAGGGGGTGGGGATTTCGACTTTGCCACACACCCCGACCAACTGTTTGAAGGTGCACAAGTGCCTAGCCTTACACACCAAGGTCATGGTTTTTTCTTCGTGGGTGGTCCAAAATGAGTTGGAGGTCTGACCCCAGTTGAAGGCGTCAAAATTCGAGTTATCGAATTTGGCCGCAAATCCCGCCTGAAGACCGGAAGGGTTTATCCCGTCAACGTTGTTGGCGAAACCTGTCGAGTTGACCCCCTCGGCCATTTGACCGTTGATGTGGTCACGACCCACCGTTCGTCGAATTGTTTGAACGGTGTCAGTGTAGCCCAAATTTGTCTAAAAAACATATTTTTTACGTTTTTGAAAAACAGTTTTGAAATTTTAACGTTTTTTCAAAATAGTAAAACAATAGTTTTCATTCTTACGAAAGACTCAAGTGTGACCATTTTTTCCTGCGGTTCTGTCAATTTTAGCCAAAATCGTGAATTGAAAAAAATTCAGTTTTAAAATTTTCAAAAATAAATTAAATTTTTAATAGTATTTCAAAAACTCACGACAGTGATAACAGCACTTGATGCCCAGATCTGTCATCTCTCCTGTTTAATCAAGAAAATCATAAATTTTTTAAAATTTGCAATTTAATTCAAAAGTTTTTAAAATTTGCAATTTAATTCAAATTTTTTTAAAAATTGCCCAAAACCGCGAAACAAATTTAAAAACTGACCCTGATTAACGTCAAACATGGGTTGCATCCCGCAAATGGCATTGTTTGGAGGGCACGTGACCTGCGACCTGACCATATTTGAGGCACCGCGGGGCACGGGCAGGTCCATACTCTCCCCAGCAAACCTCAGCTCAAAATTTTGTTTAACACTGGTCCCATCCGGACTTGTATACTGGATAAAGGTGACCCCAACGGCCTCGCTGCTGGCATTATACCACTTTTTTGAACTCCCCGCCCCGCAGGTCAAACTGACCACCGGCTCGAACTTCTCCGACGAGTTCATTTTGGAACACAGCAGACTAATACCGGTCAACGGCTGACCGACCCGCGATTTAATTGCGTAGCCCGTGCACACTGAGCCCGCTGGGCAAGATTGTGGGCTAAAATTAAAATTTTTTAAAATTTCAAAAAATTTCACCCCAAAAGTTGAAATGTTTTGTAAGTCTGTATTTTCTCACTTGTCCCACGAGTAACTGCGAGGTGCAAACGTTAGATTTTCGGCCACCATCCAGACCTCCCCGGGTCGTTCAATCTTCATGGGCACCGGGATCGGGGGTCGCAGGGTGGGGCGAAGGGGGCGAAGAAACGAGAGACTGCTCAGTGAAGACGCCGGACGATGAAGGGGGTTCAAGTTATAACCCGGGTAGAAGGGGTTGACACTTTGAACAATGCCCAAGGGGTCCATGGTCAGGGGGATGCTAAAGAAGGAAAAGCTGGGCGTATTAAATTGAAAGTTGCCGCACTTTCCCACCAACTGCTTGATGACGCATCGATGGAGGGCCTTGCAGTTAAAAGTGTCCGTTTCCGTTCTCTCCTCGATCAGCTGCTCCCACTGATTGTCCTTCCAATTAAATGTGTCCGATCTAAAAAATCCGGTCAATTTTCCGACATATTCATTTTCACCGGTTTTTTCGCATCTAAAATAGTTTCTATGCTTTGTATAAAAATTTTATGTTTCTTACCGTGACCGCGTAAAAGTGTTTCCAAACATGCCCTTGATAGACTCGGCTTGACCTCGCCCCCCTCTAGATGTCCTCCCTCCACCCCCGCCCCCTGGCCTTCCCCCGGTCAGATTTGGGGCATCAGCATCGTCCTCACCCGCACCCCCGGATGGTCTAGAAGGTCGGTTTTGATTTGCAATTCCTTCTGGGGGAAGAATGACCATAGGCCCCGAGGATCCAGACCCCCCGGGTTGGGGTGAAGGAGGGCGAGACTCCCCTTCCTGACTCGGCTGCCCATTGCCCGGACTACCATTGCTGGGGGTGTCCGTGTTTCCATCGTCCGTCTGTCCCTGCCGCCCCCTTCGCCCATTCTCCTCTTGCTTGACCCATTGACCTTTCTCGTTGACCTTTAGAGGTAGCGCCGCGGTTTTAGCAGAAGCTTGGTCATTTCCATCCTCCCCGGGTCGGTTGACCAGTTTTACCAACGGTAATGGGAGCAACGGGTGACCTCCTGAAATTGCCGAGGACAAGGGTATGGACAAGGTCATAGCGGGTAGTTGAGAGGGCAGGTCGTGACCTCGGGGGCGACCCGACCTGTTTGAAGCGAATGAGGTTTCATCATGCACGGGGTCAAAGGAGAAGGAAGCGGCCACATCAGAGGTCATCTCTCTTTGCGGGTTTTCGAGGGCCCCGAATGACGAATTTAAGGGTGGGATAAATAACAGGAAAATCGGGTGGGCGAGAGAGGTCACCGGGCTGGGGTCCAGTTTACCCTGGTCAACCGTAGACAAGTCAATCCCTCTTCCCTCATCTTGACCTTGACCTTGACCTTGGAAACTGGGCGCCTCTGTTGATTTTGCACCCCCACTAGCTTGAGATGCCGCACTGGTGGGTTGAATGGCGGAAGTGGCGGGCGCCGATGAGGGTAAATTCGCAGCGGGCGGGACACTAGATGGGCGGCCTACACCTGGAAACCGCCCACCACCGAGCCAACTGTAAAGACTGTTAAATATAACATTTTGCCCCTGGGCGATGGGGCTGTCCGAGTTACCCGCCGGATTCTGCAGACTGTTGGGGTCAGGAGGTCGAAACAAGGTCAAGTAGTTCACAATCCCCTGACCGAGATTCGACAACCCCGCTTCCGGGTGTCCCGTGACCGCTTCCAAAATCCCGTCTTCAAGGCGGGAGCTTGCGGAGGAACCCGCGTCTAGATTTATGGCCCCTGTGGGGGCAATACTTGTCCGATTTTCGGTGGTGCCATCGATGGTCGAGGAGTGGATCCGGTAGGTGCCAATCTTTTTCATTACCGAGTGGGCCACATCCGTCACCGCCCAATTTGTATAGTCGTAGATTATCGTGTGCGCCTCCTCCGGGAAGCAAAAGAAACAACACCGAATTCGGATTTTTGTGATGAATCCCAAAGCTGCAAAAAAACCGACCGGGTACTTTTTAGAACATTCCGCCAAAGCACTTTTTAAATCTCCAGTTTTTATTCATTTTTTTTAAATTACCCGGGTGACGAAGCGTCGCAAATCCACAGATGGCCTGACCCCCCGGACAACTGGCGTCCACCCTTGCCCGTCTCGACGTTTTTGGCGGGTAGGCCACTGAAATTTTCGCCCGTCTAAACTGCAGTCTCCACCGCCCATAAATCCGCATTCCATCCTCATTCGTCCACTTGTCTACCTGAAATCCGACCGCCTGCGCCTGACCTTTAGACTTCCCGGGTGACCCGGTCCAGGGAATCCCCGGATTGACCTGCCCGTCATAAATGACCGTGTCCGCAATCGCCCTCTTCCAAAAGTCGAATTTGGAGCACTGAAAAGCCACGCCCATTAGCCCTATGGCCAATTTTGGAATAAAAAAAGGGTGAGCTGGCACACTTCCCAGCGGGTTTGAACTTTGACCTGGTGATCCAGGGCGCGGTCCCCCAAATCTAAATCCGGGTTCTCTAAACCCCGGCGGGAGAAACGGGGGTTGTCCCCCAAAAGGAAAAAGTGATGGCTCCCGGTTTGTTGGGAGTTCTGCTAGGGCGAACTTGAACGCGGTGACCACTGACCCCGGTTGACATTCTACATAGTCTCTCCAATTGGCCTCCGGGTCCAGGTCATCGCCGTCACTGTACTTGACCTTTCCATATTTTTTTCTATCCTCTTGCTCCTCGTCTTGCTCCTCCGAGCTCGACAGACCAACAGACTCCCGGTTGATCCTTCGGTCCGGGGTGAGGAACCCGGATTCGACGTCCAATTCTTCCTCCTCCTGGATAAAAACGTTGTCCTTGCCGCTGTACACATTGTTGTTGGTGTTGAAGGCAGCGGAGGAGACCCCGGGCATCGAGGTCACGACCCAGAGACAGAGGACAAATAAAGGCAACTTGACGTTCCTCATTGCCATTTGCTTTCTTTTCAAATCTTTTGCATTTCTCGTTCTTTCTTCCTTTTGGATAACAGATGAAAAAAAACACAAAAAAACTAAAATGATGTAACAAAGCGTAACACAGCCAAAAAAAGTTGGTTGCAAAATTTTTGCACGATTGAATGAAAGATGACAAGGTTTTGTGCATACATTTGGGTGCAAAAAGGTGTGCAAAGACCAGTTCTCAGTGCCCAGATGGATAGAAGGAAATTTGCAAATCGTTTCTTAGAAAAGAAAAAGGAGAGGATTCATTGTTGAGACATTGTTGCACTCTCTCAAGATTCAATATCATCATTTTCTTCTTTTTGACTCAATACATACGCAAAATGTTGGGTAATAAATCGCCAAATTCCTGTCCGTTTGTAACGGAGGGCGAGAATATTGCCTGAATCGACTGTGCATGTACTTATCCGAGAGTAACAGAAGGTAAAAGAAAAATAAATAGCGGGTTGTCAAAGAAAGGGGAGAGTCATTCATCATTTTCTTGACTTCGCGCCTCTCTCTCTCTCCTCTGATTCCTGGAAAGTCAATTAATATTTAATGAGCAAGGCCTTTATGTATATATTTGAATCCAACTGTAAACATGTAAATAGGCATAGACTTTGAATGTGGAAGATTCAGAGCAAAACTGAAATTTATTTATGCAAAACCAAAAATCAGACGCTCATCATAACCTGCATTTTAATTAGACACCACACTCAACTCTTTTTTCCACGAAAAATGTACATAATACAATACAGACAGACGATGAACAATGAACAACTTGGATATTGGCAGGCGACCTTTCTTCAGAGTCCTGAGTTCAAACACGTGGAAGAAAGTTCGAAAAATGCCGGTGGTCAAAAAATTATTTTGCCCTTGTTTGGGTTCCTCTTCTTTTCCTTCTTGTTATGGTTCTCCGCATCCTCATGCTAATTTACGTATGTTCACTGCGACTTGCAGTTCCGAGAATCGGCGTGGAAATTATTCAATTCAATCCAGTCTAATTGTATGTATTTTGTATGTGTGTGGCTCAGGTACAAAAGTACAGCTCAAGATCAGGAGAGTACATACATAAGTAGTGGTTTGAGTAGATGGATAACGCTCATTAAGTTGAGCATCGTGCGGTGATTGGAGAGAGAGATGGGGAATCGAACCTGAGCTGCATATTTACTCCCTCATTTGGTCCATAAACTGCAGTTTTCAGACGCACGACTCTCTCTCTCTCTCTCTCTCTCTTCTGCTCTCTGACTTAAAGTCATAATCGCCAGCTCAATACTTATTGTGTGATTATCAGAGAGTTTTAAGTGAGAGCTCAAATGTGTATGCTGCCCATAAATAAAAAATTGGGCAGGCAGTTAAAACGCAGAGCCACGAGAAACTGAAGAGGGGAACCAAACCAGTTTTTCATGCAATCTTATGCTCACTTGAGCCTAGTTCAATTCATTCATTGATTCATACACACTTTGTCCATCGGAGCCATTCGATTCCCCGTTCGAGACTTTCTGACATGATTTTACACGTTTTTTACATGATTTATTCCGCCTCTTTCGCTTTTTCCGTCTTTTGGAATCTTTTCTCGGAATCTTTCGCAATAATTCACCTTTGGCATTTCATTGAAATCCAAATGCTTAAAAACGGAAAAAACGATACTTTTGTACCATGATTAAGAAGACGACTAAAACCATTTTATTCTCATTTTGTCGTTTCCGTCGTTAAAAAAATTAACAATATTTTTATGTCCTTAGACACAAGTTTGATCAAAAAATCTCTTTCAAAAATTTTTGCACAATTTTTGTCGAAATTTTGATGAGATTTTGCTGAAATACGGTGAAACTTTCATCAAATTTTTATGAGATTTAGTAAGATTGTTTTTTACGACGCCATTTTATCCAAAAAAATTGAGTAAAATAAAGAGAAAAAGCCGCATAATATCTACAATACCATGGCATTCTTGTATTTTAAGAGTACATATTCTGAATTCAGCAACAATAGTCAGTTTGGGCTCATAAGTTAATTTTATTTGCAACAATGAAAGAAAGTTTAAAACAACTTTGATTTTCTGTGCCAAAAAAAATCCCCATAAAAATAGACTTTTTTCCAGCATAAATTTTTGTTTTCCAATTTTAAAAATCCCGCGGTTGTCCATTGACTAAAATTTCAAAATGTGAGTCGGGGTTGAGCCCGCACTTGAAGCGGGTGAGAAACTGGGGTTTGGGACGAGCCCACTTTGTGGCGATGACCTTGTGCCCAAGGATCACGGGGCAGGAGTAGTGGAGAGTCCCCTCGGATTTCTGTCCACTGGACACTTGACTGAACCACATGATAAGGGCGCCCTTCACCGGCTGAACACTAAATCCGAGTCTTGGAAACGCCGTATGACCTCCGAGGTCAACCTCTGACAACTGTGATTTATTTTATACAACAACATGATTAACACCAAAATTTTGAAATACTTGTCTAAAAAACTGGATAGGGTTACGGCCTGTGACCTTTGACCTCTTACATAGTGTAGAGCATTTAAAACATAAATCTTGTCCACATGAGGTTCGCTCCCCGTGGCCCAAGTGTAGGATTTGACATAGAGTCCAGGGGCGTCCTGCGGCTCCACCGTATGAAGCCCGGTCACATGGCCCACATTTTGGGCCGTGGTCAGCCCATCGGGATTGCCCACCCCGTCCCACACCTCGATGTAGGTGCCCGCCCCGGTGCCGTCGTCATCAGGTGTCTGACCTGTGGTCGGGGTCAAAGGCTGCCACCCCTTCCGTTTCGCCCCTCTTATCAAATTCTCTATCAAAGTTCCCCCGATAAAGTCGTAAATCATCAAAACTTCGGGTTTTCGGTGCAAAAACTCCGATTTTAAGGGGCCGATGGTAAACTTGGGATGAACTTTGTATTCGTACCAGCAAAATAATTTTTGCTTCTCTTCTCGAGTCTGCCAGGAAAAAAAGAGAGTCAGAAAGGTAAAATTAGTGTGTGCGAAAATAACAGTTACTTTGGTACCATATTGGGACCACATGTTGCCCCAAAATTGCGGGTACCTACCTGGTAATTCTCCCCATTACAAATACCCCACAGATTGACGTCAACGTGATGGAATTGTCGAGAACCCCGGTGTTTGGAAAAAAGCGTGTCTCGGCGTCTTTTTCGGTTTTCGGATAATTCACCCGGGTAATCCTCCGTCCCCTCATCAGTATTAATTGCGTGGTCAAAAATCCAGGGGTTCCGGGGATCGCCCTTTTCTAGGTGGGCATCGTTCTAAAATTTGTCAAATTTTAAAAAAATCTGTACAAATTGAAATAGCCCCATGGTAACACTTATTTTAGGCTAAAATGGTTGTGGTACCAACTGTCATGCGAGTTAGTCGGATAAAATGCCGGATTTTTTCCGTGTGGCCTAATTTTGGGTTGTGGCCCCGACTTTTCTCCATGGCCAATTCCCACCAGTCCATGGCCAGGGCGCTGTAGCTGAGTTTAGTGGCCGCTTTACCAATCTCAAAAATGTGGTCAAAGTCCAATTCACCCGGTACCACAACTTTTGAGAAATTCCCGCGACTAAACTAAACTGCCCGAGGTTTAAAAACAAATTGAAACCCGTAATTTTTAAAAAAGCAATTTGAATTTTAAAATGGTTTTATATCATTGTTGACCAAATTTAGGTCAAGTTTGGTCACCTCACGTGTGGGAATGTCGTAAAATTGCTGAATTTTGAAAATTCCCAGAGCCGCCACCTCCAAATCCTTTGAATTAGGCATGCGCGTCTTCTTCCCCTCGACCCGGCCTTTTATCCATTTCTCTGAATATGCGCCAACCATTTTTAAAATTTTGCAACTACAAACTTTTTGAATTAAATACAAATTAACTATATATTATTTAAATGTGTTACCAAAAATGGGACCCAATTTCAGCTGCAAAATTCGGGGCAACTTGTGCATGTACCGCCAGAGCAGTCTATATGTAGAAATGGGATTTCCCGCAACTTTTTCTGCCGCCTTTTTTCCCCCGTCCCCAACATTTGCGTGACCTCGATTAAAGTCTTCAATATATCTTCAAAAATTACAAAAAACCAAAATTTTAGGAAAAAATTTGAAAATGTACCAAAAATATGATTTTTTTTAATTTCTTTAAAAACTGCCAACTCGTCAATTTCCCGCGGAATTTTAACTTTCCAGCCCTCTTGCAGCAGTCGTTCCTTCGCTTTTTTCAAACTGGCGACAATTTTAAGGTCAGACAGGGCCAACTTGACCAACTTGTCATGGCGGTCCAAATAATTGTAGTTGTATTTAAATCCCGCGGGTTTTTTACTCAGGCAATTTACATGGGAGAGCGGGAAAATTGGAATAAAAACTAAGGCAAATGTCAACAAATTCATGCTACATATATTTAAATGCTTTTGTCTATTCTCATTTTCAGCAATTGTTGACTGCGCTTATTGTTCGGGAAAATGAACCAAATTTCCGCGACTTTTGTTCAAAAACAATGGTGCTAAAAAATGCACAAACTTTTGTACCAAATTTTAATTTGGCGCCACAGTGAATTTCATAAAAAGCGGCTTTTTTGCATTGAAATTAAACTTTATATGTATTTAAATGTACAATGAATAAAAAAAGATGGTTAACAAGCTATTAACGCCGTGCGTGAATGGGTAGGGAGCGAAGCTACGTGTGAATCTGTCTGTCCGTCCAGTTCGATT
>JAQIVE010003842.1:0-15744 GCA_034698285.1 Sminthurinus bimaculatus | reverse complement strand
AATTCAACTTTAAAGCTCTTTCCTAATAGGGTCAAAGTTTGACCTTGTGTGACCCCGAGACCAGCGCCACCTGGAGTTTGATATGTACTTGTAAAAATGCCTTGGCTCTTTGCCTACAAGTTACTTTTTACCGCGTCTGGATATTCGCAGTGGTTGATGAGATATGAATTTTTAAAAACTGTCCTGTTTAATGCTGAACACCCTGTACATACATTTATGTATTTTGATACAGGCATACATAGGTATACCTATAGATATGCATCATGACTTCACTGTGTCCTAAAATCTGACCTAAACTAAAATTGTGATGTTCAGTTCAGACGGTTTCACAAATAAGCATGAGATGTGGGTGGATATGGATATTGTATTAACAATTACTATTATTATTTCTCTCTGTGTATTGTGTATTATCAAGAGAGTTCAAGTTGACGCTCTTTATTCTTCCTCTTCTTGTTTTTTTCAATAATAATTATTATTTCAATTCCACTTTTTGCAACGTCCACGGTGGTCTATCTATTGCTCAAGACGAAAAGGACTGACGCAAGTGGGTTTTTTTCTCTTTGCTCTTCCTTTCTCCCTTTCTCTTTTCTAATTTGGTAAGGTCCGTAAGTTTTATATGTTATCCTCACTACCAACCTTCTGTACGTACATACACATTCTTGTAAAGTATATTCCACAGTGTACTGAGACTCTTTGTTCAGAAGTTCATCTTTAATTCTTATACTTAAAAGGTGACAAGGCAAGGGAAATGCTGTAATATTTTCAGAATTAACGTACAATCTGAATGTAATATTAGCAATGATGCTCATGCTTTATAACTAACTTTAAAAGAGGGGCTCAATTTGAAATCTTAACGGTTCTATAGTGTGTGATTTTTCAAGTTTTAGTTTTTCAGGATTCTACATGTTTAAAATTCTAAATGCATAGGTCCATCTGGATTATTTCAAAAAATAAAACATAACGTTAAAAATAATGTTTGGAAAATAATCATTGGGGGGGGGGGGGGTGTTTCTTTGATTTGGCTGCATCTTGTTTTTTTTTATTTTCACGGAATAATGTCTGTGACATGTAGTACATATAATGTCAGTGGCACCTCAAAGAATGTGGAATTGTAAGGTGGGTTTACATCATTGAATAAGATGAAAGGGAAAACAAAAGACGACGACATGTGTATAGATACACGTGTATAGAATTCGAAAAAGAATCAATGGATTTGACCATTTTCAGCTATAGTTATGCATGTTATATGAATAATATGTACACAATGTATAATACAGGAGAGTAGGGTCAAATCATGTCATCATTTTAGTGTACAAAGCCTACACAGTCAAAAGTACACAAGTATGGAAGAATGTGGACGTGAAATTGTCAAATTTCTTCTTGGTTCTCAGTGGGAAAGTGTTTTTGTTTGTATGTGTGTTCTGTGTGCTACTATTACAATTTTGTCTCGAAAGAACCAATGGCCTATTGGTATTTTATTCATAGTGTGCACGAGGAGTTAGCTCTCGGTATGTGCGTGTACTGTATTCTGTACTGTACTCGTATTCGTATTCGTCTGTATTTTCAGTCTCCTTTCTATGTGTACGTGAACATAAACTACGGTGGCCCTGTCTGCATACTCGCGACTGGGAAGAATGAAGAATCGATAACCCATATTTAGCCAGCTGAGAAGGGGAGTGAAAGAAAGAAGGAAAGAAAGTAGGAGAGGGTCTTTTTGTTGCTATTCTCTAGAGTGTACTGTACTGTACGAGTGTGTGTATACATATTATGTATGTATATGTATGTATGTATGTGTATTGTTATTGAGACTGCATGTAGATTGAATTCGGAAGTTCTGTCTCTTCTTTCTTCTCTTTCTGTCGTCTGTTGGCGTTGTGTAGTATATGTACATTGTACATGTGTCCATGGAGAGAAGGAAAGGGATATCAATGTCAGGAAGTCAGTGGTGGTGGTTGTAGTAGTAGTAGTAGTAGTAGTAGCAGCAGCAGCAGTATAACTACATATAGTGATAAATATGTTTTGTGAACTCTTCGCCATTTTCTCCAATATATTTATACAATGAATTTCTCTCTTTCATCGTTATGCAATCAAATATTTGGGTAATAGAAATGTCATATCAATATTGCATACAGATATATTATGTATTTCAAAGATCTTATCTGAAATACTAACTAGGTTACTTTCTATAGTTTACAAAATTGGAATCAAGAACTCGGATTCGTCTTTTGTCTTTGTACCATGTTTAAACTCGTGTCCCAAAACTCTGCAAATCGGACCAAGACAAGTCGTTTAGTTGGGTTTAAATTGAAAAACAAAAAGTCAAAACCTGTCGAGGTTTGAAAACAAAGTAGTAGAAAAAATAGGCTATTAATGAGGTTCACTATTGCATTGACACTGTCCATACATAATAAACATTTGTGTGTATTGTGTATGTGCGACGTACGGCACATTTCTGGTCTGGATGGTCAGTCTGCATATGTGTGATGTTTTTGACAGGTAAAAAGCCTCCAGCTGGTTTCTGCGTTGGATGTGAAAAGAAGTCGTTAAGTATGTACTCACGTGAACTGAGCTATAAAGTGCGTAAAAATGACCTCTTAATGTAAAATCCAGTCGGTATAAAAATTGTTTGAATGGCATTATCGCTTTTACTTTCTTTTAAAGTTCATGGCGAGGGAGAAGATAAAAGAGGAGGGAAAAGTATACGTATACCACCAACGTAAAGAAATGGATGAGAAAATATACGATATGCAACTGTGTATATTTTCTCTTACATGCATAAATTCTGAATTGGAAACCAACATTTCCATCATTGTTCATATTTGTGATGAAGAGTAGTTTAAAAGTTTATGGAAAAGTGTTATGGATAGAAGCACCGGGACATGGTTCTTTCTGATGATCATATTTTATCCTATTTAAGGGACCAAGAGCCCCGAGAGCATAACATATTATTTTAGGTACATATGTATGTAATGTATGCATTCGGCTGTTGAATTGAAAGAGATTGTGAAATAGATTGTAAAACGGGAGTGCGAGGTTTGATAGGGAATCTATTAGTAGAGGAATAGAGAATGGTAGAGATGGAGATGTAGAGCAAAGTAAGGTTAGATGAAATGTCTATTTATTTGAATTATATAGGAAGACTGGAAGCTCTCGCTCTCATCTGTTGTTAGTCATTTGTATAGGAGCGGAACAGAAAGCCTCGCGTTATTAGATGTTTAGTAGTCACTACTCACTAGTGACTGACTGATGTAACCCTTTTCTATGTGAGTGTGTATGTGTGTGTGTTCCTTCGTTGTCTTCTTCCTTGGTGCTTTCTCTCTTTGTACAATGTACCTCGTCCCCTTGCTCGCTCTCACTCTCGGTCGGTGTCTGTCTTTCTTCCTTCCTTTCTTTGTCTCTACATTGTATGCATGTATTTATGTATGTACATTGCAAGTCGGCCAAGAAATTCTGTGAGAATCTCCCGGTGGACGTTATAATGGTACATACAGAAACACACACACACACACACGCTCTCTCTCTCTCTCTCTCTCGCTCTCACTCACAGGCTCAAGTGTAGGCCCTACACTGCAGGGTATTACCAACACGAATAGGAAAACACACCGACCAAAGTAACTTATGTTCAACTGAAATCTTGAGCGATATGCATAGCTTTTGTACATCTTGTGTAATAATGTACATATGTATATGTATATATTCATAGGTGCTAGACGGTATTATATTATATTGTATCATGTTGTATCATGCTACATGCTACGTATATTTATATGTATGTTAATATAATACTTGGTCTCGGGTTGGATGGCATTTGAAATCCTTTGTATGTATTTATACATTACTAATACATAACACAGGCCACAAGCATATTTTCCTATGTATGTATTATTTTGATGTGTGTATATATTATTATTATTATTATATTTCTATCTCCAACTTTGTGTAATGTAGTGTAATGCTGTAGTATATAAATACATAGTGTAGTGTAGCTTAGTAAATATGCGCCTATCTCGGCCTCTCTTTCGCTCCTGTATTGTATTAGTAGGGCAAGTTTGAAATTGAGGGCAAGATCGAGTGCGGCGATGCGGGCAAGGGCTGGTTCTGACTTGGTGTGTACATACATACACTTTTAGCTTTGCAAATTTACTCGGAGAAAGTCGGCGGTTGTCGTCTGACATACATATACACATGCACTTAGGAGCATATATATTCATTCCCACCACACATTGTATTGTCTGTATGTATGTAGTAGTGCACTGTAGTCGACTGAACTATGTTCCACGGCACTTCTACATGCTACTATGTATATACTACGATTCTGTGTTAAAATGTACATACATATAGGCGGATTCGAATGGGAGGTCGCCGTAATAGAAAAGGATTTCTGTGCGATGGATGTAGGGGGGCTCCACATACAGGTTGTTGCGCTCTGCTCAAACATTGCGTAAGCGAGCCGTTTAGTAATGTTTAAACAACGGAATTATGTGAAGCCCCTGAAATTTCAAAGTTTCCACTCAAATTTTTTGGGGAGACAGCCTTGCAACTGTATGTGTCTGTTCCCATGTATGTATGTATTCCTGTCTGTCTGTAGGCCGTCAGTATATACACATATACAATATACATCGTATTATTTTGTGTGTACAATGTACACTATATCGGGGTTTCCACTCGTTCGCTTTTGGAGAAAGTCTCTTTCGCATATGTATGTATAGATACACACGAGAGCGAGCGAGCGAGTAGTTGCTGTTATCTCCTGTTTTTTCTTTTCATTTTCCATGTAAATCATATGGCTCCTCCACGTACTCTGTCTGGACCTAAGCTCCTTGTATGTGCTCTTCAACTTCAAACTCAAACATGTATCCACGTGCATGCTTTATGTATAATTCCAAATAGGTGTTAAATTTTGCCAGAGAAATGCCTATATTTGTAGGCATAAAAGTACACGCGTGCATGTATGAAAATAAAATATAGTTAAAGGTGAACATTGAACATAATCACGAGAAATACTGCCATGTGTACCGTGTGTATATGTATATTCATGGAACGAAAGGTTATCTATGTATATTAATTTTTTATTGTTCAAAAAACTATGTTGTATGTATGTTGGCCTGAGGAATACATATGTATGAAAACATATATATGTAGGTAGTTTGTGGAATGGTTAAGGTAGGGAAAGGTATGTATATGAATGTGCTGCCTGTATTGGATCCTTTGTTATATGTATTCCATGTATACGACTGGTCATATTGATCAGCGCAGAAAGGCCTTAACGTACTCCACAACATTAGAGCAGAACAGAACAGAACGGAGCAGCGAGGAGAGAAGAGAATAGCAAAGAAGAGAGACGAGAATGTAGAGGGACTCTTTCTCCCGTTCTGCTCTGTCTTTGCGTATGCACGTGTGTGTGTTGAGTTGCACATCTATTTTTAGGCACGACGTCCCTAAAAATGGATTTGCGTCGGTGGTCGGGTCGGGCCTCTTTGGCTGGAGTTCGGCTCTTCCTCTCCGATAGTTTGGGAATGACAACGGGCGGGCGGGGAGGTTTTTAGGCCAAAACTTGGTACTCTTGTTTCTCGCTCGCTCACTCTCTCGGTGCTCTCCTTTCCTTCACTTTACTCCCTTGCTTTGATATGCTCTATTCTACTCGTTTCTCTGTTCACGAGTCTATACAAAACTTCCCTTCCTACTTTAATACGCATAGTAAGAATAATAATAATAATAATAATATTTTGAGTCTAGACTGCCTGTTACATATTATGAAGGTAGATAGTCAGGTTTGGACTGTATAGGCAGGTAGTGTCCAACGTTAGTTAGAAAAGACAGGAGAAAAGTGAGACACTTTTTCTGTCAGACTTTATCAAAATCATTCCTTTAGTTTTTCCTTACTCAGAAAGTAAGGTGTTTTGTTGAGATGGAAGATTTCCGCTTTAAATCTTAAATGCTGTATACACAGCATGTGTACATGCCTTTTCCAAACGTCAGTTTTTATTTACGCCTCGTGATAAAGGGAAAGAAGTAATGAAAAAGGACTTTGTAAAATTAATTAATCATTTTTGCATATAATATTTTAAGTACAAAACGAAAAATTGTCCTTACAATATCCTTTCAAAACTTGAGGATTTAAAAAAAAAATCAAGCATCGGCAAGGTTATATCATTTCTCGAGTAATTTTATATGGGATGCGATGCGATACATTATCGGGGAAAACATACTGTTACCTATACTGTTACCTATTGTCGACGCATGTAGTTACATTGTATGTACATCTAGAAGTGTACGTACAACCACTCGTTACTGTAATGTAAAATATATTATGAGTGATGCACAAATAATAAGGAAATATGCATGTGCGTATGTGCCTATACATTTTTATTGGTATTGGATTGGTGGATGAATAGTTGAACGTATAGATTTGATGGTATGACTCTCAAGAAATTCATAAAGAAATTCAAGAGTATATTACGGTGACGATATCAAAGATCTCGAATCGAGAATCGAGGGAATTCCCACGCCATAAAGGAGCTGCATCATCAATTTTCATTATTCAATTTCCTCTTTACTATTTGCCATCTCCAAATCGAATGAGCTATAGAATAGACATATATATCTATATGTGTTCAGTATAGATAGATGTAGGAGTATGAATGAGTATTCCGTTATTGCTTTCACTCCCTTTCTCTATCTCTTTTTGTCTCCTTTTCCTTATGTATTAAGTAATATTTGGCCCAAATGTACCAGAACCAGTAGAAGAAATGTGTACAGTGTACGTGTACATTGCACATATACACGTGTTTTTATGTGTGTTTCTTAGTGTGTATGTGACATGTCATTACTGTATATCTATGGGTGTATCATTAGCATTATCATTACCGTTGAAAGTATCAAGATCAGGATGGAAATACTGAAGGATGAGGTATACGCTGGATCTCAATCTTTTCATAGTTGAGCCATTAGGATTTAATTCACCGTTCATTCATTTCGCGTGTATTACCTAAAGGTTCGCTTCCCTCAGCATAATAACGTTTCTTTTGTACGAACGCCCTTTGAATGTTATAGACATGTACATGCGTATCTACGTTTCTACTTATTATTATCATTATTGTTGTAGAATGTCGAACAAAGCATAAAAAATTTAATTTGGACATTTATCTGAAACGTTGAGCTTCATTTCTTCATAATATTACATAATACGTAATTTTGATAACAAAAATGTATGCATTTAAAGTTGGATTGATTTTGTGCGTAAAATCAAGTTAACACTTGATCCACAGGTGGTGCACTTGATTTGTTTGATTTATATTAAAAAAATAATGCACATGTCTCACTATGTCTAGCAAATGGTGCGAGACTCTTGCCTGGCGTCATTGTTTGTTGATTGTAATCTAATAAATGAATTGTCATCATCAATATTTTGAAAAAGTTTGTGGTTCATTCATTTAGTATATTCATATTCAAATGTATTCGTGTGTATAGTATTATACATATATGCATGATGTATATTTGAAAAAAGGGTCGGCAAAAGACAAAAGATTGAAATGGGAAAATGAACAGTGTTTATAGGCTCCTTTTGAACTTATACATTTATCTATCTGTATGTATGTACCTATGTAGCTCTGATGTGTCCGACGGCGCGGCACTCGATTCCAGAAGTTCCGTTTGACCTATTTTTGGCGGGAATGTAGGAAATTGGGAGAGTAAATAGTATCAAAACGATCAATATAAGAGCAAATAAGAATGGAAACTAATCAGTGGCAAATGGAAGACAGTGATCGAAATAAATATGATAAAACTATGTAACTATTGACAATGCTTTTATACATACACACTATATTCGTATGTAAATAGACACATGCATACATATTATTATTTGTACATATGATGGCAACTTGTAAAAAACTACTACTCAAGCCCATTATATGAGATATTTTAAGAAAAGCTCTTATGTAGGAGAGCATTATTTAAACAAGGTTTATACTTCATACATGAAGTTGTTCAGAAACTGAAAATGTTGTAATGTGATGCATAATACAATACCTACGAACAGTGTGCCGGGAACCTTCCTGAAGTTAAATACGAACAAGTTACAATGACCAACTAGTGGGGAATTAGTGGTGAAAAACAGTGATCGTGAGGGAGAGAGCATTAGAAAAATTTTCTGCAGTCGACATTTCAATTTTGTTTCCAACTTGGGTTTTCAACCTATTTTAAAGAAAAAGTGTGATAACAATAATATTCATATTATTGTACTGATATTTGTTGATTTTATCATGTTCACTAAATT
Organism: Sminthurinus bimaculatus; assembly: GCA_034698285.1. Classification (NCBI taxonomy): domain Eukaryota; kingdom Metazoa; phylum Arthropoda; class Collembola; order Symphypleona; family Katiannidae; genus Sminthurinus; species Sminthurinus bimaculatus. The sequence goes on along the minus strand of JAQIVE010003842.1, from coordinate 7,466 downwards.
GATTCGATTCCAAGTAGATGAGTAGTAGCAGTACATAAATGTTTTAATTAGTGTTTACGGTTTTCTATACAATTTATTTCCGCTTTCACGTGCCATTGTTATGTATACAATGGACAATGAATGAACTTGCATGCATGACACTGTTGTGAAAGTTTCAATGCGTGTGTTAAAAAAAGGAACACGCACACAAAACTACACAAGTGTTATGTTTACTAAGGGCGCCAGAAAAAATATGGGTATTCCATATTCCGATTCGACACTAATAATTTGTATTGCTGACTTGTCACAATATTCAAATATTAGATCATACAGGCGGGCATAAGATATTCTGTAAGGAACGAATGCGGTGAAACGATTTTTGTGCCTTTGCTTTTTCAGCGGTACTTACTTAGTATATCATATTATATGATTCATATACTATGTTGGTACTATATAATATATCTATTCTGTACATGCTTGGCACACATCATATCAGCAGGGACGAAAAGTTTCTCTCTTGCTTTTACAACTTTCTATACTTAAATTATATGCGGAATGACGAGAGTAGACTTTCTCCACTGGCTGTAAAGACACACATGCACATCATGTTTTGTCCATTGAAAAAGACGTCTGTGTGTATGTGTGTGTGTGTGTGTGTGTGTGTGTGTAGGCAGATACACAGCTGTAACCTTCCTTGTCCTATTGCTTTCTCTCTTTCGTTCTCTATATGGTATAAATACTACTATGGAGAAAACGTGGCGCGAGTTGGATGTTATTATCATGCCTATATAGTTTGTCCCCCTTCCTTATTTTAGTGTGTGGCTCCTGCCACATACATACATATACATATATATATATTTGTACATGGATATATTTTAGAGAATAGAATAGAAAATTTGTCTCTCCGTTCGTGCTTCCATTCCTCTTTCCTTCTGTCTGTGTATGTGTATATTCGTCTCCATCCATCTAGCTCTCGACTTTCTTCTCGCTGCGTTTTTCTTCGCCTTCTTCCATTCTTGTCGAATGAAAGTTGAAGCAGAAAAAGAAGAAGAAGCCTCGTCTTGTTCCTCCGCTTCTGGAAATATTGAAAGTTGAAGGGTTATGTAGGTTACGGTTACGGCTACGGCTACATATAATATTACATATACTTACGATTAATACTGTGTGTTGGAGCTGTGTAGTAGAATTTTTTTAAAAAGTGCGTGTATATAAGACTTTCTTTTTCTCTCGTTTTAACTCGGAAGCGTCAGGGTGTATAATGGAAGAGAGGATGGAAGTAGTAGTGTATTTTAGTACATATAAATGCACAGATATGTACTACCACTGCTTTATACACATGTTAAAGCATACATTCAAAAGTATATATTTGTACAAAAGTGTGCAAAGACACGGTCTCCTACTGCCTTACTTACTTGGACTGACTGAGCGCGTGTACGTCTCTAATCATCATCGTAAGGAGAGCAAGTAGCAGGGAGCAGGAGCCGGAGTAGAGAGAAAGCGAGGCTCTGCATGTAGAGTGACAGGAAAGGTAGAAACGATTAGCCGCTCTATTCTCCTTTCCTTTCGTTTCCTTTCCCACTTTCTCCCGTTCTCTCTCTCTCTCTCGTCCTCGCTCACATATACCCGTCAGTTCCATAGGTATTGCTATGGAAACCTGTGATCTCTCATAGTATGGATATATTATGCTTTTTTGGAACATACAATATTATAGAGTAGGGATACAAATTCAACGCACACATACTTATGAGTATACACACACTTTTCCTCCTCGTGTACACGCATCGCTCAATCTTTTTGGAATCCGTAGGCGACCTATTTGTTATATAATAAGTTGAGGACTTGTACGTGGGAGCTATTATTGTCCTATTTTAACTTCATGTACCTATAAATATATATAGGAGCTAAATTTAGTTGCTATTATTAACTACATATTCCCTTCACCCTCCTCCCCTCTACTTTGCTGCTGTAATATAAAATCCAAATAGATTTATACCTTTTTCGATGGATGATTTAACGCATGGATTGCGTTGCTGTAGCATGGGAAATTGTAAAAATAAAAGTGGAAGTAGATGAACATATTATAGTAATATACTTATTTTCCATGATGACATTTCCGTCTCTTTAAACCTGTCGTTATGAACCGGTCGTGAGATGTATATGTGTATTACATATTATAAAGTGTAACGGGGCAAGAGAGAGAGAGAGAGAGAGAAGCATGGTAGAATGTTTCAGTAAATAATATCAGCAAGAATCAAGAAGTACATGGAATGTAATACAAGATTTTGAAATTCAATATATTATGGAGATGTATCATATTATGATCACGGGTGGATGGATAGATAGATGGATGGATGGAGTGGCTGTTATAAAACTTCCAGTTCTCAGCTCTAGCTACATACATATACATGCATACAACCCACTTTCGAACCATTTGAGGAAGAAAAAGAGGAGAGAGAGAGAGAGAAACAGGATCTTTTGTACGCGCACATGGTGTCGTGTTATTAGTCCTGAACTAGTCGCTCCTTCTGCTTATTGACTTTTCCCATTATATTCGGGGTATTGTGTGTTTGTTGCTGGCAGTCTGCATATTAGTTTCTTGTTACGCTGAGGCAAATGAAATGTCAAAATCATACAGGTGATCAATTTAATGTGTGTACTAGATCTAGATACTTTTTACTATGTATAGCTTTCTTTTCCTTTTTGCATGTATTGGGTTTATTCCAAAGGGAGTTCTTCTATATATGTATTTCATTTAAAGAATCAATATTTTTTGTTTTGTGAAAGAAAGTATAAGAGAATAGGGGTAAAGTTTTAAGTTTTCTCTATTATCATGCTCACAATTCTAGAGACCTGTTTTTAAGGTCGATTAACAAAAAATGTTGCAATGTTGGGAAAAAAACAACCCGCTTTTTATGAGTTTCCTTCCTTCTTACATATTAAATATGCCGTTTGTAGGTGCAAAAGTAAGTAAGTGTTATATACTACACAATAAATTTTCGGTATTTTTTTGCGTGTACTTTTTTGTGAGGAGTAAAAACTGAAGAGGAATACGGTTAATGTGACCATCTTCAGGAAGTTTATTATGTGTCTACGTTATTTTTACTGTTTGTTTGTTGGTTAAAGACTTGGGATGTCATGTGTGTGTAGTTTGTACCTGGGTAGGTATTTGTAGTTTGTTGTTGATCATTAATCTGGATATGACGTACGGTGGCCGATTGACGATAGTAAATGCAGAATGTAGTTTTGCCTGTATGTGTATGTGTTTATGTGAAGAGGAGAAAGAAACGGAGTGAAGGAAGGGAGACGAGAGAGGTCTATCAGTACAATCTACTAGTAGTGTGTACGTAATGTGAGTGTGTAGTGTGTATAGTTTATTGATTCCAGTTTTGTAACATTTGAGTCTATATTTAGGTTTTTAACGGCTATTTTATCCACACACATACGACGTTTTAGCATTATCAATGGCTAAATTTAGTTTCCCGTATCTATTAACGATCACCATGTGTATGTGTAATGTACTTATGTAATGTAATTTGGTAGAGGTAAAGAGAGAGAGAGAGAGAGAGAGTGGATCATATAAGTAAGCAAGCTTCGTGACATGACAGACACAGAATGAAGTGTGTAATGTGTACATATTATGTGCATAGTATTTGACGTGGTTTCGATGTTGTAATGTGCTGTGCAGAAAAGTGTCATACGTAAGTTGCCTCATCATCGTCACAGTTCATGGTCCTTTTTTGTTTCTTATGTTCGCCAATGACACATGATATGACAAAACATAGTAAACTATTTAAAGTGTCAAATAGGTCATAAAAATTTACAAAAATACCAATAATAATTATTTGGGAACATAATATGCTGACGGCCGGATCAAGAGTTACTAAATAATTATTGCTGTTTGAAAGGAGCTATTTTTAAACAATATTATAGTACATGCATTAGGTGATCAAGAAAGATCAAAAAGTCGTCCTGAGTCGAAGTTAAAGGTGAATGACGTGTTGACAAATTTTTCATATACACGGGAATGTTGGTTGATTCGTTTTACACTGTGATTCCTTGACTTTAGTTAACATTCGGGGGAACTAAATAATAGAATCGAATAAAGGTTATTGCTATAATGTGAGGATGTATTGAACAATGTACACGTAATGCAGAATGTTAAACTAATTTTGGCCTTCTTTGATTTTTTACAGTTTTTTAGATAAGGTTAGCAGTATAAAGCAGCCAAACTATACGCCTACAGAGCAGGTACGTATATATATACATATATATAACTTTATATTTACTTGAACTTGAACTATATTGTTCAAGAAGTTACAAAAATGTTTAATTCTAAAACCATACATTGTGAATGAAGTTTTATTACAGATGTTAACATACATAATACTATTATGATACAAAACATTGGGTATTTTTAGATGATTAACTGTGTCATTGTTGTCCATTTTTTTCAGGATATATTAAGGTGTCGTGTTTTAACGTCAGGTATTTTTGAGACGCGGTTTCAAGTCGACAAAGTTAATTTTCAGTAAGTTTACTGTTTAAATTTTACATGAATCATAATTTATAGTAATATGTATATAAATATGGAATTATAGTGTTTATTTGTAAATTTTTCAAATATAAATAATGTTAGCTTAAGTTTTATGGTGTTGGGTATTGAAGCATTAGCTTTCTTTATTAAAGTATTGTCTAAATTGATTGTTGATTAGAAAATGGGAAGTAGCGTAAACGCAGAAAAACTGGGTTAAGCTGACTGAATAATGAGGCTTATGAAGGGGATTGTTGTCAGTCTCCAACAATAAATTCGATGGGTTGAATCCCGCTTTCTATTGGAATAGATTCATGCTAGACAGCGGATGAAATCATTATTCATGATAACAAACGGATATTATACACATATTTGTACAATTTCTCTGTATACATATAATATTGTACTATTAGTACAGTGTGCTTGTAATACGATTTAAAAAAAGAAAGCCTAGTCGCGTACGCTGGAACGTAGAAATTAAGATAGTTGCCTTGTCGTATAAGAACGTGTATGTAGCTGTCGCAGATATACAAAAAAGTTCATTTCCTAGAATATTTATTTATCCATTATTAGACAGTTTTCGAGTGTATAAAATTAAAATGATGACTCTGAACTTTTGAACTAAACTCGTTTCTAAATTTATAATAAAATCTCAAAAGTTGTTCCACTTTGTTGTAAGAATAAGTTCATCGTTGTCTTTTGTCTCATATTGGGGAGTGGGCTTTTCGTACTTTAGTTTGGCTTTCTGTCACCATCAATTTTTTCTGATGGTCATCGTAATAAGAAATAAGTTATGTACTTTATACTGCAAAAAGAAACGACGTTAATAACGATTGGTGTTATGATTGTACATTGTACATGGTACATACTATGTTACCCCAATTATTTCTGAACTTAATTTGTAACTATCTATTTGAAAAATGTTAATTGTGATTTGGCGTATACCTACCTATGAAATTTAGTGTTTGTTGAGTATTTTGTACAACATGTATTTGATTTACGACTTTTCTTTATGACCTGTAGTTTTTTCGATGTGGGCGGACAAAGGGATGAAAGGCGCAAATGGATTCAGTGTTTTAACGATGTCACAGCTATAATTTTTGTTACGGCATGTAGCAGTTATAATATGGTCCTCAGAGAAGATGCTTCCCAAAATCGGTGATTTGCACTATAATCATAGTTATTGTAGTTCCCATCATCAACATATTTTTATTGGAATGATAATAATTGTTATTGTATTTTAATGTCTATTAGCTTGAGGGAATCCCTCGAATTATTCAAGAGCATTTGGAACAATAGGTAAACTATTATATACTATACATTATATGGTTTATTATGGTTCAAAGTAGTTTATAAAATTCTCTTTAATATCGATATTCAGTGAACGTGTTCAATTTTAAATATGGTTGTTAACTTGACAAGAAAATTGAGCAATAATATGACGTTTTTGTATTTACGTAGGTGGCTGCGAACAATCTCTGTTATTCTCTTCCTTAACAAGCAAGACCTGCTAGCGGAAAAAGTTAGGGCAGCCAAGTCAAAACTGGAAGACTATTTCCCAGATTTCTCCCGTTACCAGGTAAAGTTACAAACATTGTCGTAATCAGCTGGCCATGCCGCAAGCTTTGCAACAAAGAAGCAAAGCAAAGTGAAAACTGCACAGACATAGAATGTAGAATGTATGTAAATAAAAAATCACGTATTTCATGATTAACTATTAATTTCAGACTCCCGTCGATGCCACTGCCGAACCCAATGATGATCCTGAATTCGTCCGCGCCAAATACTTTATCAGGGATGAATTTCTTGTAAGTTATTGTTTTTGATTTGGCATAATGGATTAACAAATAATCTTTAAATAAAATGTGATATTCTAGACGTTTTATTAGTCTAGAAGTCTAGAACTATTATAATGATAAAACTTGAATGTATAAAATAAAATTCTTTCTTTTTTGTATGTGTGAATTAAATAGCGTATAAGTACTGCAAGTGGAGATGGAAAGCATTATTGTTATCCTCATTTTACTTGTGCTGTGGACACTGAGAATATCCGTCGAGTGTAAGTACAAAACTATATGTTTCGTGTTTGACCTTTGTTAAATAAAACTTGTTGGCCTTAGACGTAGGCATTATATTATCTACGCAATATTTGTGTCTTAATTTTGTAATCGTTTCACTTAATAATGTTTTGTATTGTTTGTGTATAGGTTTGATGATTGTAGAGATATCATCCAGAGAATGCATTTACGCCAGTATGAATTATTGTGATGGACAATTCTTCTACTACTACTCTTTTGTCCCATCGTCATCGTCTTCGTAATCGTCGGCAACTACTACTATTATTACTACCGCTACCATCACCTATCAACGTCACCGTCATTGTCTACAGCAATTCCTACTATTATTGTAACCAACACCACGTCTACTACTCACTACTACTACTACTACTGTCGCTATCGGATACTGCTCGTTATTATACAGTACACCTTTATTATAATAATACTATTGTTGTTGCTATTACAGTCATTGCAGCTCCTAATACTGCCATTTTATCATTATTATAATCATACAAATTTCACATATGCCTTGGCATTTTCAGATGAGAAAATAGCAAGCTCGTATTTATTAGACGTTTTAAAAATCTCCCAACTAGCTAATCGTAGGTGCTAATTTTAATTCAATGTGTTTTCTGATTATGATATCAGATTTGTTACCAAAAAAGGAGCTCAGTAAGAGAATATATTACTTTATATTGTTATGGTTGTTTTCATCAACATATTAATTACAATAATAGTGATTATATTATTAATTATTATTATTGTTAAAGTTTTTGTTTTTTTTCTGTTTTTTAAACATTTTACTTATTGTTATTACTATGTATTATTTATAAGTTTTTAATATCGCCTGGTCGTTTTCCATATACTACTATTAACTATTATAATATTATATAGGGTAG
>JAQIVE010003841.1:0-15746 GCA_034698285.1 Sminthurinus bimaculatus | reverse complement strand
ACTTTTTGTCTCACCGTCTCTATTTTATACTTACTCTAAGAATTTCCCAGTGTGGCAATAATTGTGGAATCGATCAGTTCAGTGCCACATGACAAATTTTGTACAATACAACCGCAGTATAAACTAAAAACAATATAATACAATGATATTAGTGCATATTTAAGCACTAATTACAATATGTACCTTTATATGGAAAAAAAATGCCTATTAGTGTCCTCGCCACAAAAACATCGATACACCATTTTATATATTTGCAGAGACGCACATAAAAGTCTTTCATGGAAGCAGGTATTATAGTTAAGCTATTTAAGTGTCAAGTCATTGAGGCAGACATATGATAATAATAACTAATAACAATAAAAGTGTAAGTTTTCACAGTTTTACAAACACAGGTAGGTTTGAGGTGGGAGCAATAATCCAGTTTCCTCGCTCTATTGTTATACCGAGTAAGAGAGATGCAATTTATATAAACATCATACAGACCTACACGATTGTGCACAATAAAAACTATAATTATGAGTTTCATTCGAGTGTTTTCATGTGGGTTTTTTCGCATGCAGCTTCTCTGAAGGAAGAAAGCGAAATCATACCAAGAAGGAGAAAAATAGTACAGAAATAATTACTACACAAAGGATTCAACCTGCGCATATACATACATACATAAATACATACTACATACCTAGTCTTAGATAGAGCACTGACAATTTTTACAATTACAAAAGTACGACGTAGATCGTCAATAATGAAGGTTAACTGTATGTACTACATGGTGTATGGTACACATATACTTATTTATAAATCGTAAGAGAAGGCAAAAAAGATAGCTTGTAGTACGGTGAACCTTTCTGTCAATTCATCCATTCATTCGTTTGTTCCTTCATTCATATTATATAAATTTCATCAATGTCCATTCATGAATCATGATCATGATCATGAGCGCATTTCATATTTCATTCTCTCATCGCCGTTCAGCTTTTAATATTACTCTATTTTTCTGGACTTTTACATTTTACACTCCTTTCCTTGTACTGTCAAAGTCGTCGTCGTCATCCCCATCATTAAAATCATCAAGTTGGCTGTGTAGGAAAATCTTCAAAAATACATACATGTAGGTATGTATGTATCTGTAATTTTAACGTGAGGTTAATCTCACCATCTAATACACGAACTCGAGCCTTAATTCGAATCTGTAACTATTAACTAATGCAGACCAAGTCCCAAGTCTAAATCCCTGTGTGTATGTGTGTGTACGTTTTTCATGTAGCATTATATAAATAGAGTTTTAGTTTTGATACCAAATTAACGAATTCCTGCACAACGATGGTCTTGAACGTCAAAAGTATTTTTGTATATTTACCTTACATAATAATGGAAAGAATGAAGGAAATATGATAAAAGTGCGAGTACAATACTTTTGTACAATATATATAATATACATAGATACATAGCTTGAAGCACAATTTCCATCAATACAAACATAGATAGAATACACACAGGGTCGTCAGCAGACTGCGGACAGAGCCTAATGTGTGTAATAATAATCAAAACGTAATAATTTTTAACTATGAATTATCATTGTTGTGCTGATGTTATTGGCGAGAAATGAGATCAAGTCATGCCTTTTTTCTAGGTTTCCCTTTATACATCTGAATTTTATGTTACGGGATTTAATTAAAAACGACAATGAAATTTAAGCTGCACGCATGACTGAGATACCTCTCTTGGAATTTTTGATCTCATTTTTTTATTTTATATAATAGTTCACAGTCATAACCATAATCGTTTACATGGCTTCTCATGTTTCTGCACTTGAAAATGGAGAAAACAAGGCATACCGCATGCAACGTAAAATGTAAACAATGTTATCGAGATTGCACAATTTATGTGATAGTCTCAGATAGGTAATAATATACATACACATAACTATGTAAAAAAATAAGACAAAGGTTTTAATGCCACGTGAGTCCCGAACTTGTGGCAAACTGAAAACTAAGGATTAAAAATTCAATTTGTATCTACGCTTTGCAACTAATGCGAGTTACTTGAGCTATATTATTTATTCCTTGGTTTTTTTCTAAGTCTCATTACTTATCACAAATAAGTTGGCAAAAAAGCAAAGAATCTTTAAAGAAAAAGAGTCCTATATTGCAGTATTCTTACAAGTTAGAAACAAAGTGTTTACTTTTACCACATTTAAGCTTTCATGGGAACTTACTTTTTTATCTCATTATTATTGGGAAGGTTTGTTAATCCGGGAGCCTGTAGACGTACTCAAATTTTAAAACAGGATGATATTATTTCCCCGGGTTTGATTTTGAGAGCATTCAATTTTCATTGTTTAAACAATGAAAATTGAACGTTCTCGAACGAATATTTACAAAAAACGTGTAATTTGACGATGTTTTGAATATTATGATTTCATTACTAGTATATGATACAATATGATTCTCATGTTACGATTTTTCAAACAATTGTGGTATCGCGTGTAGTAAAACAAGATCCCTGTTGTCTCCCCCATCTGACTTGTCACGTTGCAAAATAAACAGATCAAACGTCGAAAGATCAAAAGAGGAACAGGAAAAAACCAAAGCGGAAATACGGAGAATTTTCACCGGCAACGCTATACGCACAAAAGGCCAGCGATAGGTATTGACGACGAGATAGTATGTACAACAACGATAACAGTGGAAACAAACGTCTTAAGTAGTTTGCTACATATTATAGGCATATAGCTAAGACATTTAAGTACGAGCCACGAGACAAACCAGATTGTTATCATTTCAAAGTTGTCGTTGTTGAGACTGGAAAAACTCAACTTTTTCAGCACTCATCTCCAATTTCCGTTGTTTTCACTTTGTTTGGAATTTGCAGTTCCACATAAACGTAGAATCGGCTAGTGCACAGTTTATGTAACATTATGTACGGCTAGAAATGTTGTGGAAATTTCAAGGAAACAACTATGAGCCGGAAATTCGACGTTCTCACAGTGAGTTCTTTTTCCTTGGAATTTAGAATAAGAATGTTCTTGTGTAAAAATCTTTGAAAAAGTAAATGAGCACGGTATCATGCTGGCAGTGTTACACAACATATTCATTAAAACTTACGATCAAAGGATTTCTGTCCCAGGTATAAATTTTCCTTGTTAAAATTGAAAATGTCAAAACGTGTAATATGTATTATCATACAAACATACTACATATGAAATTTTTGCACAGCATGTACCCAGCAAAATATAAACTGTAGTTCAAATATGCTCCGTATCTGTCTGTAAGACATATTTCATTAAAGCATCTATGCATGTTAGCGTCAAAATTTTTGGTAGTTCATATTTCATATGAAAAAAAGCTGTTATAGCATATATCTACGGGTTAAACGTGATACAGATTTCCTTAAACTCTGTGCCGATCCGTAATCCGCAGTTACGAAATGGTTGATACACGAGACCTCAATTTTTCAAGGCCAGAGATTCATAATTATGTAGAAAAAAAAACATTTTGTCAAGCCGGGACTTTTTCAAAGCAACACGTGTACATATAAGGATACTGGGAAATTTTGTTTAACCCGCTGTACGTTCTGTTGACCAAGGATGTGGTAATACAGATTGTAGGTTAAAAAATACGTAATTATTACAGTTTAGATTATTACAGTATTAGTTATAACATATAAGTACAATATCAAAGTTTGTGTGCTTTTAATGACCGTCTTTTGTATCTTCCCCTTCTTTTGGATTAAAAATCTATACTGGCGGTCGCATTTAGTTAGGGAATCAAAAAACGAACTACAGAAGAGAATCTCAATACATATCTACAATCTACACAATACTGTATATGATATAAGAGTTGACTTCTTATAATTTAAAAGTTTTAACCACTTTACAGCACAAAAACTTTGACGATGAGAGAAAACGATCAAAACAGAAGAGTACCGCAAATAAGAACAAAAACAAAGGCATCTTCCCTTTATTCATTCTCTTCTTCTTCTTCTTCTCAATTTGTCTCAGACTAAGAACGTGACGAGAACTTTTACTAGGTACTTGGTTTTGAGCCGTCATTGTCTTATAATAAAGATCAATCCGTGCGTACAGAGCGAGAAAACATCATCAACAACAACTTGTGTATTCCCAGAATTAGTAGAACGAAAGCGAAAAGGGAATGTGTAACAGAAGCATCTCGATCATTACATTATTGATTATTTATAACCAAAAAAATTACATGATCTCAACAATACACGATATACGCAAATACGAACGTATACTACGTACATATTCAGTATTGAGTTTCGCTTTTGCATTCGTACAAATTATCGATTCATGCACATTTGTAATTTGTACGTTGTACAAGTGCCTACAAAAACCTATGGATGTTTTATAACTGTACTTATTCTAGCAGTTTTAAGTACAAAAAAGATCAGTAGCATAAAAATCAAAAAAAAAAAAATCAAAACACAGTTTCTAAAATATTACCATTAAAATCCAACGGTTGCCATGCTATGAAGTCTCATCATATGTAGCGTGTTGTGCATGCATACGGAAGGATTTCCTACTTGGCTAATTTCCATACATTTGAACCCATGCATATGCATGACAATTACACAAGTCACTTTTAAATGATGTAAAGAGTGCCTCGCTGTATTTTTACTCTGCATTGATTCTAAAGTTTGACATTCTGTATGTAAACAACTTATCCTTTCCATTCATTTTACTTGAAATCTTCAAATCTCTTCAAGTACATTTCTGTCAAGCAATACTCAAGAAGGCAGATAAACACAACTTTGGTAGAAATCTAGGGGTTCTGTGTACATTGTACCTACATTCATACATGCATAGAAGACAAATTTTGCTTTGGTGCCACATGACTGCTCAGTCTTGTGATTCGTTCGTTTTCTCAATTTCTGCTTTTATTTTCCAACTCCAAAATGAATACACAATATACATTTCTATAATATAGGTATTATATGTTCACATATAAATGGGATAACGCTAGTCTGTATATTCATACTTATAACGTGTACATTTTATATAAGTAAGTATATGCGATTGTATGTGATTTTAAATATGTACGGAACACGAAAGATAAATGCAGGAGGAGACGGATAAAGTTTTGAGCACTAGTAATATGCATGTATTAAAACAAAATAGCTTTTTGAAAAGGTTTTCGATATCTTGTCTATCCAATCTATCTACAGTTTTAGTTACCTATATTCATATGAATGATGTAACTATAACGTGTAGGTTCAATTTCAGCTAAAGCTCTTTTTGCGCCAATATAAATATGAAGCTGACACAGACAGAGACGTGAGAAATTCTTTGGGATATGTTTCCAAAGTATGTGTATATATAAATACGATATGTATTAAGTGTCTACATCAAGTTTAATATTATGCTAAACTATTCTGCTCAATGAGAAGAACATGTCCAATTTCGAGTACGCCGTTATACAATGCATACATATACAACGTTGTCCTACGAAATCAAAAGTGTAATACTGACATATTGCTGAAAGACGAGATCTGTACGCATAAAAAGGCAGATATTTTCACTCAATTTGCTACTCCTTTTCCTCCTCCTATTCAGAATTCAGAATCCATTGTGATATTATACATAAACTCAGCCTTTACATAACAATATCCAAGAATGGTGCCTGTTTTGGTATCAAGTTGGAAGTTGTGTAGGTATTAAGTATTCCTATTGTACTTTGGTATTTGGTATGAGATGGAAGTCTTTATGTAGGCACACAATTTACATGTCTTTATCGAGTGAATTGGATGGCTCCTTAGCCAAAATTCGCAAAATCTCTTCCAAGGAGACAACCAATGCGTATCTGTGTAAAGGGTAACATCACGGTCTTTATTCTTTGTGTAATATCAAATATGCATACACAACACTGTGCACACACATTATTGACTTTTAACACAATAACTTTATATTGAATCTGTAATTCTGTATCTATAGTACAAGCTATAGCATATTTAACATCTTCATGATATCCACCATCGTTTTCTGATTACTAGCTACAAGTATAGATATTATATGATGCATATATATGTATATATATATGAATCGATTCTGAGACTATATAATATTATGCAGTTACTCTTGCTCTCAATTGATTTTTGAGTAAACATTGTTTGCAGACGCCGTTTTAGAATGAGAAATATTCAGGTCTTTTGATGTCTAAATTCTGTGCGTCTGTCTGTCTGTCTGTCTATGCATCTCTCTATTCCATATTTTTTGTATTTGGAGCAAATCGAATAAAATGTAGGAAGGTGAGAATAGACAGAAAATCGTCTGAATTATGTTATGTAGGGTCGACCGGGGTAAGTGTGAACGGTTTTTGCAAAGTTGAACTTTAGCATTCCATATCTCGTGAACTATTTGCGTTAGGACGGATCTGTTTACACGTATATACTCACTTAACCTTTGTGAATGAGCAACCAAAGTCTGATTGGGATTGAAGGAAACACGAAGTCAACATTAAATTCAAGAGTAATTAACTCCGATCGTTCACACTTACCCCGCAAACGGGGTAAGTGTGAACGATTGCGGGGCAAGTGTGAACGAGCTGTTTTCGGGTCTCAATGATACTATTTCGTTTCAAAATTTGACAGATGCACTCTCTTAATGTCGTTTATGAATTTTGCTTAGGTTTTACAGCATTAAAAGTATAATTAGGGTCAGTTTTTACGACGAAAACAAACTTGAAGGTGCATTGTCAGACAAATGCGTATTTGACAAACAAATCAATGTTATTATTGAATATTTACCTACTAATGCTTCCTAAAATTGTTGTCAACACTAGTACATGAATACAGACAGCAAAATAAAGAGTTAGTTGATTGAAAATTAAAAGTTTTATGCATAAAATGCTAGAAAACTAAATGTTGAAGTCAAGAATTTTAAAGTAAAACAAGTTAATTTAGACATAAATATTATTTTTCTTCCTGTTTCACTTTACTTAAGCTTGATATATCTGTATCAATCTTTTAAAATGACTCCTTTACATTACCTGCCCTATTTTAGTAGAATAGTTCATAGCACACAACAGCCAAAACATGATGTACATTATAATGTACATTTTAGCACCATAATTGTATGTATGTACCTCTAATGTCAAGTTATTGTGTACCTTTAGCATTAATACGAATTCCAAGGCTTTCTAGGCACTTAATTTTTCATTTATACAGTACGAAATCCGTAATATAAGGCGTGTTCACACTTACCCCTTTGTAAACAAAGCGCGGGGTAAGTGTGAACACGTAAATTTAACCGTAATTACGCAAGTTATCGATGAAATCTAAATTGGAGTATGTTAACCAACCTCTCTTTACTAAGAATCAGCAATAAGAAGATTCAGGTATCACATAATATCGTCGTTATAACAATTTAAATGCAGTCTCTCCTAATTGGGTTTTCAAATTGTTTTGACGCATTTATTTTGGAGTTTAATTACAACCAGGCCATATTAACTAGTGGTCTCAAAATTGATCAGGGACCTTCAAAAAGCTTGTAAAAACTCATTTCAACAAAAATTTGGGCAAAATATTAAATGGAAGTCCTTTAAAACGCCATCGTTCACACTTACCCCCTGTTCACACTTCCCCCGGTCGACCCTATACCGTATTTATGGTTATATTATCTAATTTTGTGGGGTATTTTGGCACGGGTGCGTGCAAGTGTTTTTTAGATTGAAATTCTGCGAATTGTTCTCCAACCTGTATTTGTCAATTGTCAATCAATCATCCAACTTGAGATTGGAAAATACATACACGACTTGATCAACGTTCTAGCACATCATTTATAATTTAAATTCATCACAGCAATGAAAGAGCACATACCTAAAAGAAAATTGAAGACTGCATTTCCCTAAAATAGGTGAACCATGCATAATGCATAATATTACACTATGAAAAGTTTTGCAAGAAAAATTTGATAGATAACTTGAGGAAACCAAACTTTCTGTAATATCAATATGTATGTAGTATATAATGTAAAATTAGAGTCAAACGACAATTTTTCTTTGAGGATTACGATTAGGACAATGATTATAGGGCTGTGGATTAATGGCATAAGGAGGAGACAAACAAGGAGATGGAAAAGGAAGATTGAAGAGGCAAATCTTCTTTGTAAATCTCATTTTGACTCGAGTCGAGTAGACTCTACTGGATACTGGAGAACGGCAATAAAAGACCACAAAAGAAAGAGAGAGAGAGAGAGGAAGAGATTCTAGATCATGAAGGAAGCGCACATACGTACATACAAATACACACAAAGAAAAAGTAAAAGAGTGGTTGTAAAAATGTAACTAGTAGTACGCATATATGTAACTTCATCGTGATACAGACATATATAAGCCAGTCATATAATTGACAAGGATATCTTCCCCAATCCATTGACATTGACAGAGTATCCTTTTTGACAGTGGAGACAACCAATATGAGCAAGGCAGGGAGAGCGATGACAATGACAATTGCCGCAACCATGGCATCAGTGACAACACACGACCGACTGCCGGGAGACCAAGATCGAGTTGACTTGACTCGACGGTCTTGGCTTTCTATTTTGTCTGCTCTGTTTTCGGCTGTGTTCAGTGTGTTCAGCCTTCAGATTGTGGCTGTGGAATTGTATGTAAGATCGTGTGAGACGATAAAATGACGAGGACAGTATACAGAAAATATAAACTGTGCTGTTTACTCTGACATCTTTCTCTTTGCTATTTATTCTGTGGGTGGATATGCATGTATTCTTATGCATTTATATTATGTACGTTCTACAATACATGTTTACACAGAGTAGAATGTGTGGGCAAAATAAATGAGAATAATATAAAATACATATTAAGTGTATATTATACGACTTTCTGTCTCTTTTTCCTCATTTCCATTTTATTTCCCACATTCTTCTTCTTCTTATGCTTCTTCTTTTTGTTGCTTTTTCTTTGAGACAAAGAAGCCTCCCGTTTATTTATACGATACATACAATGTGTGTGGATGGTGTATTTTTACTTTTTATTACTGATTCTACACAGTTGACAGCCTCATCCTTGAAAATTTTCTCAGCCACTGTGCCTTTTGCGGGCTTTTTTCGTTTTCACGCAAGAATTCTTCAGCATTTTCCTTTTGACTTGAGGAATTAAAAACAAACATAAATGTCGACAGTATCGTACTCTAGTACGATAGTAGATAAATACCGTAATTAAAAATCTCAGTTTTTAAATTTCAAAAGTAAACGTAATGTGCACATAATTGTGATTTGGATCCGCATTCTAAAATCGCAATTTGACGCGTGGGTTCAAAAACCCGGCAGCAATCAAATTTTGGAAAGAATTGTACTAATATGCAGTCAAGAAAAATGCTGGATTTGGTAAAATTTGGTTCCAATAAAATTTGCCAGGCAAGCAAACCTTTTTTGCTTTGTACTCGGAATGGACATGAAACTAACAAAACTAGTCGAGAAAGGTTTCTTAAGACCCCTCGCGGACAAATTACGGGCCAAATTTTCGATTTTGAATTTTTCCCCTTTTCGAAAACCTATTTCCTATATGCAGTAACAAAATAGGGATTTTGGGGCTAAAAAGTTCGATTTTGAACCATTTTCCTCCGACTTTCCCATCGGTGAGTCTTAACAAGCATGACGCGGTCGTTGAAAGACTTTATACAGTGTACAGTTTGAAAATCGACCCAAAAATATTAAAAACTGCATAAAAATTGATTGGAAGTGCAATGTGACTTGAAATGTGAAAATTCCAATTTCAAAAGTCCATAAATTTAAAACTGGAAAAATGGATTTTCAACAATAACAAAATTGACAACAAAAATTTGGCCTGTAATTTGTCCAAAAGTTATCTTTGGAGACCTGGCTCGACTACGCACCATGGTATGCCAATTTCAGGCCAATCCCGAGGACAAAGCCAGAAAGGTTCACTTGTGAATTTTTACGCTTCTTTTTTAAAATCTTCCTTGTGCCAATACGCATCAAAATTCGCATTCGCATTCAAGTCCTGCAGCACCCTGCTTAGCTCTGTTAAATATTTTTTATGATTTTAGCGCTTTGGAGAAAAAGCTTCAAAATACGCTCTCAAAAATAACAAGCTTGCTCAAACCACGTTTTCTCTACGAATTCATGCATGCAACGTTGTTCACTTTTGTATCTTTTTCAAATAGTGTATACAGTAAAGACATACGAAAAAAATGAGCATGGGAATTGGGAGGCGAAGAACAAGAACGTGCCTATGATAACGCATTGTTATTATTGCTATTATCATCCTCCTCATCATATCGTCATGACCGCATTCCTTCATTTAAACAAACAAAGTGGGTTGAGAATGGCTGGAGAAAGCTTTTTTTTTGTTCAGAGCGGAAAAGTCCTTCAAGTTTTCCCATGTTTGACAACGGAATGTAAAAAAAGGACAAAGACGCAGTGCAAGTGGCAATCATCAGCCCATTTCGCACTCAAGTGCTTTCCCTCCTCTTTTTCGCTTTTTTGTTCTAATTCCTCTCCAATATGGCGCTACTTGGCAAAGCTACGAGACAAAACAGATTGTAGACCAAGATGAAAACCTTTTCCGCCTTTATCGTACATACATTGTCTTCCGCTTCAGAGATATGACAAACAGTTTTAACTCGGTTTTTAATATTTTCTTATAAAAGAGGAAGAGAGCTCATCAAAGCTACATACATATGCGTTCAGCCGTCGGCCACTTGACCACAGAGTGCAAATTTTTTAAGCTGCTATGTCCTATGTACCTTGTAAATTGTTTTTTGTGTCAGGAATAAAGTGTCAAAAGAAGAAAAAGGAAGTGGCAATAATCACCATCATCATTATCATCACCATCGGCCGGAGCAACACACAACACATCTTAAATTCAAAGGGGAAGAACACTTCATGTTCCTCTCCTTTTTGCTCTCTGCGTGTCCAGACTGAATGAAATACGAGGACAGAGGCAGAGACAACTTGAGCCGCTGTGTAAATAGTTAATATGTACAAATGGGACTGGGAAAGTGATAGATAGACGGCTCACTTCAACTTTTTTCCATTAACTATCCTACCGCTTCTACAATACTACCTACTTATTCTTATCGTATGCATTGCCAGGTTCTGTTTCCAATATGTATGTATGTGCGTGTACATGATGGTTGCTCAGTGGCTGTCCACTATTTCTTATAGTCACGAGTCTATTTATCTCTTGTCTAATGGCAAAACTAATAACCGTCCATCTTCCTGCTAATATTTATTTATTTAGCCCTTGTTTACAGTTTTAAGTGTCAAGTGTAACAAGTCTGAA
Organism: Sminthurinus bimaculatus; assembly: GCA_034698285.1. Taxonomy (NCBI): domain Eukaryota; kingdom Metazoa; phylum Arthropoda; class Collembola; order Symphypleona; family Katiannidae; genus Sminthurinus; species Sminthurinus bimaculatus. The sequence continues at coordinate 4,467 of JAQIVE010003841.1, read as the reverse complement.
AGGAATTATTATCGTTTTTTTCTTCACTGTCTCCTAGCAAAGGAAAATGTCTCTTGTCCACTCATTTTTCTGAAAGGAAAACAAAAATAAAATCGTAATCCGATTTTTATTGTACTTTCATAAAGTGTGTAGAAAGGTCAGCAGAAAGATACTCAAGGCACATAATTTACAATGTGTAAATACATGGAGACTGGGAAATAGGTGGATTTGTCAAATTTTAACCAAATTCTTCGGTTAAATGCTAAGCGTGGATAATTTAACCAACCCTCGAAGAAAATCTTAGCAAAAAATCTCATTACATTTTGGGTACGAATTTTGTCGACTTTTATCCTGTCAACTTTCTTCAAACTTTGATGAAAATTTGATGGATTCCCTCAGAAAAAAATCTTATCAAATTTCATGAATATTTGATGAGATTTGAAAAGATTAACAATTTTTGAGAAGATTTTCATGATATTTCATCAAAATCTCATCAAAAATTGATCAAAATTGATAAGATTTCCGACCAAAGGGGCGTCAAAATTTCATAAGGTTTTTTGACAAGCTTTTTTTCTAAAGTTTGCCATTGAAACCGCGTCAAATTTAATTAAAATTTGGTGAAATATTTACTAATTATTATGCAAATCTCATTAGAACCTTCGAAAACCTTCCCTTAAAACAGAATATTATCAAACCTCGTCAAAATTTCACAAGATTTGGTACGATTTTCCATCAAATTTTTATGAGATTAGATAATACATTTTCCCAAGGGAATATCTTTATGGTTTTTTATTCTTCAAAACGCAGTTTTTTTTAAAAAAAAGCTTAGACTTTGTCAACTTTTTCTCAAAAGTTTTGTCCAAAAGACAAAAAAATTTGCTGGTATCTCGAGCTCAACCCTCACAACAAAAAACAACAGAAAACCTTATTTTGTACCCTGCCAAAGCTCGAAAACGACAACAGCATGTGTGGAGAATGAGAAACCGCAGGAGCGACACAAAAAACTGCATAAGATTTTCTTTCCTCTGCAGCCTCGAGAATTTATGGATTTGGGATATACAACAAGAGCAGTACGACTCACAGCAGCAGGAGCTTTATAGCAACAAAACAAAACGGGGCAAAACAGTGGAATAGAAAACCTAATAAAATTATAATCGCTCCAGTTTTCCCCCTGTCTTTGTCACACTTGATCCTTTCTTCATTGCCTTGCATTGAAAGGGTAGGAAATGAAATGGAATGGGTAAAATAGAAACTTTGTCTGTCTCCGTCTTTTTCTTTTTCAGAGCCCCGTTAGACATTGTCAGTGTAGGGTAAAATAGTGTAAAACATAAAGTATGAAACGTAAGACATAAAAGTTGATACAGGGAAAATAGAAACAGAGAGAGAGAGAGAGCGGGTATAAAAAAGTGTAGAAGCGCATGCACCGGGAAATGTTAGAGCTGTTCCTCCGTTCTTCAGTGTACTTCTGTATTCTGTATACATAACAGAAAACAGAACGAAATAACGGTTTGAAAGGCGCTCTACGAATTCGGAGGAGTAAAGTTTGGCCCTTGGAGAAAACAGAGAACAGTCTCCTCCGCTCTCTGCTCTATCCTCATCCTCATCCTCCTCCTACATAAATACTCTGTACATAAACTTGAGCTGGCTAACTGTGGAGAAATGGAAAAATATTTAGACGGTAACTGCAAGGACAACGGTGACGGTGACTGTGACGGTGTCTCCGCTTCTCCAACTTAGTTCAACTCCAAGTTTGAGCTCAACTTTCCCCTCGTTTTTTGTACCTGTTGCAGTTGCGGGAATGGGAAAACGATTTCCTGGAGAAAAGTAAAGTTAACTTGGTTTCGACTTCTCCAGCCTCTCTCTCTCTCTCTCTCTCTGGGGTCGAACGGGAAAAAGATTGCCAGTCTATTGGTGCGTTTCTCTCAAGTCGGTTCGTTGGTTCCTCGCTCACTCTCCGGCGGACTCTCTGTCTGTCTATCTATCTCTACCCAGTGTGTGTCTGTCTGTTGTGTGGGCTAATCGGCATCATCATCGAAAGTGGAAAAGTTTTCACTCGCCACTCTCCTTTGTTCACTCGGCCAAAATTGAGACTTGAGACGAGTCGAGCCTTGAAACTTGAGAGTTGATTTGACTCTTATCCGCTTCTCCAGCACCATTTCTCTGGATTCTGGATTTTCCACCCTTTTCATCCTTCAAACATATACGGACAGACTTTCGCTCTCCAGAATTTCCCCAGTGTGCTGAAGCTGGATCCTGAATCCCCGATTTTTAACGTTCAACGTTTTGCACTTTTACAGTGTTTTGTATATATGTGCAATCTTTCCTTCAACTCTCTTGCCAACTCTCAACTTTTTCAACCAAAACGGCAAAGAAAGATAAGGAGCAAAACGGGAATGGAGAAACACGGATAACGGATAACAAGCCAGGAAGAGAGCATAACACTTCAATTCAATAAAAATTTGACTGCCCCTGTCCAGTTGCTGGAGAAAAAAATCTACTACAATCTACTAGCTCCAGCTCCAGGAGTTTATCTATCTATCTACAATATCTTTGGGTGAAAAAACATTTTAAATTGGGCAAACTTTATTTTTATCCAGTTCAGGCGTATGTATATAGAAAAATATAGAGAAGAAGAGGAACATCCGATATTCTATTGAGACTTGTTCAAATGTGAGCTTGAATCTTAACAAGTTTTGTTGTTGTGCAGAATAAATACGTGATCATTTAACGGGGAAAAGCAAGAAATTCTTGGGAAAACATATTGAACTGGAACTTTTTAACTTTTTACGAATCCTCGTCATTTTTTCCATAAACCATCATATTTCAACCTTCTCTCCATTTTCCACCATTTTTTTGAAACATTTCATAATATAGTTCAATTTGCTAGTTTGGGCTGACTATTGAAGTAACGTCAATATATGTACATAAAGTGTCGCGACAAAATCTTGAGTTGGTCTGGACTTTACCAATATTTTGACGATAATAATCGCGTGATTTGACGTGGAAAATGCCCAAATTTTGAAGGAAAAACGTGGTGCTCAAATGAGGCTTCATAAAGGAAAATTTATGGGGTGAAAAACGGCTGTTTGAATTTGAATTCCTTGGGAAAAAGTTGAACTTGGAGAAAGAGAGGAATCGAGTCAATAAAAGGCAAGGAAGAATTGAGAAGAATCTAATCATATCATATCCTACAATATTACATACATACGTTAGATAGATGAGCTGAGAGTGAAAATGCGGTGTCGTTTCCTCCCGCTGTTTCATCACTAGACAATGCGGGGATTCGAAAGTGCGGATTTGGAGAGGACAAAGAAATGATGATTTGATGGTTGTTCAAGCAAATAAAATGTGATTTAAAAGTGTGACAATGCGCTCCACCTAATATTCGCGAATCCTTTTCAACAAGAACAAATAACATACTTCACTACTACTCTGTGTCTCCTCTGTGTCAATAAGAGGAAACTTGAAAGTGGTTTTTCCAGCAAATTTTTCCCGACTCATCGTCATGATCCTCCAGACTTGAAATTCAAATTCTACATAAAATGATGGGACAACTGCTGGCACGGCCGTCTCATACATATGCACCAGGACACTGAATGTGAAACGTGAAATTTTGACAATTCTAACCTGTTTTTTCTGCCATTACTGCACCTACCATTGAACCATTTTTTTATTCTCTATATCCGTCCTAAACTCTTCATGAATGAATGTAGAATTCATAAACTAGGTAAGAATCTGCACTCTTTTCTACTCTTTTCTTATATTATTTTAATGGTTAATTTGAAATTTAATTCAATTTTTTTCAATTGACGGATATTTCCTGGAAATTTAATTTAGAGTCTTCAATTTTATGTTTAAAAAGGTGTTTTTATAGCTAAACTCAGACAAAATACAAAATACATATACTATGTACCTTAATGTCTTCTCAGGCGCCGATTCGGTCGTGAAAACGTGCATTTGTTAACTAATTATGAAAGTACGGAGCTCAGCTCAAATTAACCGGAAAATTAGCCGACTTTTTTAATCTAGCCTCCAGCAGCTCTTTGTTTCTATGTACACTGCACACTTTCATTGACTAAACAAAGATAAATTTTACACAAACAGTGCAAAAACTTTTACCAGGGTATTAGACAAATGATTCACAATCAAGGAAATTTTGAAGGGAAAACTTTTTGTGGGCCGTGTGCACGCTAAAACAATATTTTGATAGGAAGGAGGGAAGCAAAACTGACGACTTTTGTATCTTTACTTGCAACTTGTGGCAGATAGTATAGTATTGTGTTATATAATATAATATATAAGTATACAAGTTTATCCAATTAGTGCCTTTTTTTCTCGTACACTTTCTCTGTGTGTCTGAAGCTCGACTAACATTTGCCATTGTCTCCTATAATATGATCAAATTCTTATTATCGTGTGAGTTTCTTTCCGGGTATGGAAAACGGGGGGGGGGGACCTGAGGAAGCAAGGGAAAGGTCGAGATCGAGA
>JAQIVE010003840.1:0-15750 GCA_034698285.1 Sminthurinus bimaculatus | reverse complement strand
ACCAAAATCAATAAAATCGATAATTTTCGACCAAAATCAATAAAATCGATAATTTTCGACCAAAATCAATAAAATCGGTAATTTTCGACCAAAATCAATAAAATCGATAATTGTCGACCAAAATCAATAAAATCGATTATTTTCGACTAAAATCAATAAAATCGATAATTTTCGCTATGCCCCATGGCGGAAAATGATCAGGTTCGGTTAAGGCAACAATTTTCAATCAAAACCCGTTAAATTGACAATTTTTGGCCAAAAGCCACAAAATTGGCAATTGGCGGATGTAAACTAAAAAATCTAAAATTTTCGGCCGAAATCCATGAAATCGTTAAGTTTTGACCAAAACGACCCTGTTTTTTGTCATGTTGGTGAAAGCGGACAGATAGACTTGCACTGAGCTTCGCTCCCAACTTAATAACGCACGGCGTTAGTAGCTTGTTATTTCTCAACTTTTTCGAGCTTAGGTTAGTCCAATTTTACATGAGTAATCAATAATATCAAGTTTGGATTCCCATTCAATATAAGTGTGTACAATGTACAATGTACAAGTTGTCTGCTTTAAGTTGTATATGCTTTATAGTGTCACAGCTCAATACAATTTTATACATTTTGACAACTAAATTTTCGAAAAAAAGGACTGATGGTGATTTTTCCTGATCACGAGCTTTTTACCATGCTTTCATTTCCCTTTTGCACTCCCAGGTTAGTGACCGTATCAATTAACGTTTAATTTGAGACTGGAAAAGTGAACCAGCTGCACATTGTGTGTAAAGTTAATTAGTGATCCTATGAATAGTAGATAAGTTAACTAGGTATATTAACACGCGACGAGTTTTCATTTATTTTTCTGTAGTAAACTATTTTATAGAAAACCCTATGCAAAGGATCTAACATTAGTCTACTATGTACGTACACCTACTTTAAATACAGTTTTGGACAGATTCTATGTCTTACACAATGTTGTCGGATCATAATACATTTAATACAAAATAATATATTATGTAGCATGGCTAATATATTATACATAATATATTATTAGTACACTAGTTGTTTCTTATTAGCAATAATATTAATTTGTATTTAGCACTGATATTTTTTGTCTATACATTAAATATTACGATTTAAGTATTAAACAACACGTTAAACAAGAACATGAAAACAGCACCAGCGTTTCATTTTTTGCAGTATTTCGTATGATCTACAAGTACTTTAATGTCCAACGTAAAAGATTCAAAGGTGAAGATGTAGTTCACTCACTGCTTAATAATTTTTATAGCACGATCATCGGTCCGTCGTTTCTTCATTTAACATTATATAACAAATATATAGCTAATTTTGTAGCACTACAAAATATTATCTGATAGATCTTCTTCCGAAAACACTTTTTTAACACTGGTAAAGACTCGTAAACCTTTAAGCGTTTTACGAAGGAGCCTTTTCTCTACTGTATATTTGCACTCTTATGTCTAGAAAAAAACCACTATTTTTATAATATATTAAGCTTACAAAATAGCTTTACTGAAATAGCACAGGTACTTGAATTATTTTCAATGCTGAAGTAGTTAATAGTTTATGTTTCAATAAATTGAGATGATTTTAAATTTAGAATAAAGTTTTTATCTTTTATGTTTGTTTTTTGACCTCCCTGCATTGTCAATAAGTGAAGGTGACTTGGGGATGACACTGTTTTCTAATCACTAGTTTATTTTGTCAATTTTCAAAAATTTGGAGATTTTTTGTATTCCGTTACGAAATTGGTGTTTGTATGTATATTCTTTATTTTTTTATTAGTTTATTCTAGATGATTTCAGGATGTAATACAACTTGTTTTGACAATTGTTTGTTGGCATACTTTGTCGTTTTTAATGTGCAGATATTGTTTATTACCCATTTTAAGTGGACGTGCATGGAATCCTTTACGATGAAAATTTTTCTCTCTTGAATAGTATATTATGCGAATATTTCTCCGTTTAAATTTGATTACCTGCAATGCCTTGTAGACTGGAAAAAATTATCGCAAGTTGTTTTTGCTTGTTGGTTGCTGGTTGCTGTAATATTATTAGTATTCCAGTTTTCATCGTTTACCATTCACCACCAAATGTTTGGAGCAGCACGTCGCCATTTTGTCATCCGTCGCCCCTATTTAAATTTAAAGAAATGAAATACCGATTGAACATTAACAAGTGACGTGACTTTGTTGTTTGCATTACAAACTCTTATAAAAAATTCTCAACCCAATTAACCCACCAAAAGAAGGCAAAGATACCGTGCTGTAATGTACGTATGAATGTATGATGACGTAAGGGAGGAAAATTGATATTTGCATAATATGTAGATGTAATAAATGTATGTGTAAAATAAACGCCTTGGAATTTCTTCAAATTTCTCATGTTTTTCTAATCTAAAATGCCTAATAGCTTCATGGAGTAGATATACAGCAGACTACGTAAATAAAAATAATTGACTATTTCCCAAACGTGACTGTATATATATATAGACTGTGTAGAATATTTCGGGAATTTTGTGTTAGTCGCCGCATGGTAAACATTATTATAAGAATGGGAGAATGTCAGCCATCCGTGTCACCTTTTTTATACACTTACATAATATATGTATAATGCATACAGTGGAAATGGGTTTGTGTGTGTTTTTTCGCCCAGAGAGTATTATTAGGTCCGGAAGATGAAGATGACAGTTCTCTAGTAATTTTGTTTTTATGTGGTGGTCACGGCTTGTTTTTCTCGCTATTCGGCATTCAATACATGAAAGGAAACTGAAAGAGAAATGAGGACAGCCAAAAGCGAAGTACAGTTATTGAGAGTTGCATAAGCTGATATTTAGAAAATTCTATATCAGTTTCAAAAAAGCATGCCATGGGACAACAAATGGGGCAAGGACAAGAGCTCGAAATTTGTTGTCTTTTCCTCCCGCAGACTCTCGTGTGATCTGATACTCGAGGAGTCTCACAAAATGTTGGGAAAAGTTGATATTTTGCAATATCTTGAAATACATAATCCTTTGCACACACAAATAAAAATACACAGATACGAAAGCTACAAGTACAAAAAATCAAAAACAAATGGAATACACGATAGACATACATACATACATACACTCGGAGCACAAAGGCTAGACGCTAGACAGAGAATAAGGATAGTTTCCAGTTTCTTGGTCAAATATCTGAGTATTGGCCACTAATACTAATCCATGGTTATTCTTGTCCTTGTACTCTCAATTCATTGCTCCTTCCGCTCAGCATTCAGCGTGTGTATCACTACATGGCTTTCAATGCAGTTTTTCGATTTGGTGTTGGGATAAATGTAGGCTATCGAACGCCAATATAAGTATGTACAATATACATTCACATCCACAAATATTATATTTAGTGTAAGTACTAAAGTAAGGTCAAAATCGAAGACAGCGTTCCACATATAAAGTATTGATATTGTATAATGTTTCGCCGAAAACCTTTGTAGACCAGACAAACTTTTTTTTCTCGTCTCAACTGCCTTGCTTTTGGTGGTGAGTTCTTCCAAAAAAAGTTGCTTTTTCTTATCTCATATCCTTCTTGGTGGCTTTTCTCTTCCTTCCTTCAGTTCTTTTACTGTATGTACTCCCTCTGCTTTCTTTACTCCTTTCACCCGTATGAACATTGACGAAGAGGAAGAGCAAGAAGTTGGCAGAAAAACTGAGAAATCTCCAGTTCTGCTACCATGTACTACGATCTCGATTTCAGTCTGTATCAAACTCCATGAAACCGTTTCTGTTCTTTCAGGTTTTTCTGGCTAATACTTAATACAAAATATGTATGGACAGCTGGTTAGCTTTTAGTTGTCGACCAAGATGTATCTACAATCGAAAGCTATATGTATAGTGCCAACTCGAGATTTAATTTCTCATGATTTCCACGTACTTAATTGCATTAGAGATTCTTAGAATTCAGGGAATTCTTAAGGAGCTTTTGCCATACTGTTGGCTTGTGAAGAGAAGAGTGGTTCAGAATATACAAAATTCGGCAAACAGGTAGAAAGCTTGGATTTTGTGAGCACAGTTAGTCTTACAAAATATCGGAGAAAATTTTAGAAATAAATTTTAAAAAATGGATAAAGTATTCCATTCATCAATTATTTCCAAATCGCTCGATTGTACCGAAGAAAGTATTTATCAGCATTACCACTGGTAGATATAAATGTAATATCGCTTTCTTTCCCTCCTTTAAGACACTTTCTCCAGTTGTGCTCTCAATAGATCTTTGTGTTCAACTTGACAATATCGAAGATCAGATGGCATGACACGAACAAGGACAAGGACACTTGAGAGATATGGAGAGAAAAGTAAATGTGCTGGAGAAAAACGGGAGGGAGGAAAAAACACGGGACAAAAATCATGGAAAACCACTCCAGTTGCATGCTGAGGCTCCAAGCCGTGGCTGCTGATATTCGAAAAACTATGATGACGATTTTTTTCCTCAATGAGTTCTGAAGAAAAAAAAACGAGAGCTTCAAAGTATTACCTTCACACTCGACACAAATCCAAAGCCAAGCCAAAGCAAAGCAAACCACAATAAATTCTACGGCCTTTCTTTGTAGTATAATAAAATGAATGTGTGGCGGCGGGGAGAATAGAAAAGATCATTGTTCATAGACACAATCTTGTGGCCATAAAGCACAGAACATGATATGTAGTACAATACAGGCTTTGCTTTTGTCTTTTGTTGCATCCATTTTGCTCTATCTTGTGCGTTGTACTGGAGTTTTGTCTAGAAAAAAAGAGAAAAGCAGGGCTCTAGTCTTAACTCTTTCGCATTGAAGTGTGTTCTATTCTTCTTTAGTTCTGATTTGGGGTATTTGATGCATTTTGCCGTCCTTTTTGTTTGTATCACATCGTTTTTTTGGAGAGTTTTGTCGCTCCAATAAGAAAGACAGCGACTCAACAAGAAAATTCGGGATTTTTTGACTGCGGAACAAAATGCTTGGAGATGGATGGCTTGTAAAAAATGTGGAATTTTTCTCAGCTAAAAAACAAACCACTGACAAATTTAAACGTCTGGCCGTAGTCTAAACAGTTTGCGCTTTTCGCATAATTTATGTGGACAATCAACGAGTGGAGTTTGTTTGTCTACTGCTGATGCTGCAAGATTTTTTTTTTCATCCAAACTTTTAAAAAAAATACAATAGGCATTTTGTTGCTTTCTTTTCTTGTTGGCCTGTCTGAGACTTGATTTGGGAGAAGAAAAATGTGCGTGTTCTATATTCTATATGCTTATCTGAGTATGTATAATGTATACAGAGATGTAGAGTACACTGCCTACAAATTTTTAAAAAATTATTTGCATCCATGTCGTTTGTATACATACAATATACAACATGTAGAGTGACGAGTATTTGTTGTTGCTGTCTTACTCGTGTTGGTGAATGTAACAATATAGACAAGCTTGTATACATGTGGTGAAGGATTTGTCAGGGGCTGAATTTTGAATGCATAAGGAACAGCTGTGGTTTCAGTCAGGCAAATCGGAGGAAGAGGATGCCGGATAATCCGGGTATCATATTTTGTACTCTTGTATACATAATATAATATTCGCAATATTGTGTATTGTCTAGTGTCATTCGTGCATGATGTAAATTCAGTCGAAAGCAAGAGCCTCAACACACTAAACAAGACCGGGCCAGACTATGTAGTTTAACAAACGGAAAACTTCTACCCAACAATATGCGCTGGGTTGTAAATTACAAATTATCTTGTCGTTTCACCACTGTCAGCGAGGAGCCGTCTCTTCATTTCTCTCTCGCTCTCTCTCTCTCATTTTCTCTCTCTTCCAGAGCTTTGTGTGTAGATTCTTATAAACTGTGAGCTGCTGTAACTGTTTAACAAATGTATACTGTGAGGATCCTAGACTGTCACAGGGATGGAAACTGTAACACTCAAATGGCTTCATGTGGCGAGATCAACTTGAGAAAATACAGTTAGGAATACGAAGAATGATGTGCTGCGTTGTCTTGTGTTATGCTTTATATCGCATTAATATGGATTCAAACATACGCATATATGCACATATAACACTAAAGGGTGTAATTGTTATTTCCCGGGAGGAGAAAAGCTCTTAATCACTCACTTGCAAAATAAATACATGCATAGTCGGGAGAAAATTTGATGTTATTATGAACGTATGTATGTCTGTGTATTAGTGCTACGTTTTATTTATGAACTCTGATTTTTATGGGAAAAATAAAAATAGTTTTAGTAAAATTTCAGCTCCATCGCCCACTATACATCGTACGTACATTGTAAATACTTTTCAGTACTGTTAGTTTCCGAAACAGTCAAACTCTGGTTGTCAAAGAATTTTATGTTTGAGTGAAACATTTGCAACCTGTCTACATTGTACATTGATGCAGATCAACAAGAAGCGTTTGGTGGTTTCAATTTTCAGCTGTGTGTGATTTGTTTCCTATCTGCAAATCTTTGGTGAAGATGGATGATTTTGTGAAAGTAAGTTTTGTAAGTTTCATCTGAAGGGTCTCTTTTGTGGGTGCTGAAATTCCATAATTACGAGCATTCTAAAGTATCCATGTCATCACCAATTCAAGTAAGATAAGCCGGTTGGAATGGAACTGTTTGACATCGCCGGATTGTATAAACGTCATGGGTGTAAAAGTTGTTTCCTGTCTTATACATGTAATGAATGGGCTATGAACATTTGAGTTTTACCTGTCTACAGTGCCATACTGAAGGGTAGATGGGAGAATTTACTTACGTTTATCGTTCAGTTAAGTAATTGAGTTGAGATTAAGTGTAATTAAATTCCGATTAATTTTTCATTTTGGTAAAAACTTACTTGTTGAGATGTATGGAAATCACTGCATGAGAATCAGCTTGTATCGTAACTTCTTCTGTTTGTTTTGGTAACTATACGTTTTGATTAAAGGATGTCATGGTCCTCGAGTTTGTCCATGTCAGACTTGGGAAAGTTGATAGTGTTTGCATTGGTCACGATATGGTTGTTGCCTCCGTTTTCACAAAGGGTCGTTACGAGAGCCGTCTCCCTTGTCTGGCCCTCTTGGTCATTCACATGAGTTACCAGCGGCTCGTGATGATTGTTCTGAGCTTGAGCGTGATTGTTATGAATGGTGAAAGCTCCCTTGCATTGAATCACTTTTCGAAACGCCTTTCTAAAGTTCTCACTGAAAGTGTTGTAAAAAATAAAAAATAAAGTATCTTATTTGAAAAACATAGCATTACATTGTATTGACCATCTTCTATGTAAGCTCAAATAATGTTGCCCGCTAAATTAGTGCTAAATATTTTACTTTTATTACTACAACTCTATAAGATATAAAATCAATAAAATCTATTTTAGAGATAAAAAGGTGTAGCTAAAACTACAAGATTTGTTGTGATTGATGTGACGTACCTTAGAAACGCGTAGAGTATTGGATTCACCTGAAAAGGAAAACAAAGGAGAGCAACGTAAATGTAATTTAGAAACTGAAGCCATGCGTGCTCATCACAAACACTACACTGACCCTTTTGTCATTAACGTTGGTATTCTGGTATAACTGATAAAACTTACACATGAGTTCATGTAGCCAAGGACGTGTGAGGTGATCTGGATGGCTACAGTCAAATCAGTTATATCGTAGAGGTGAATGCTCTTTAAAAGGAGCACGACTTGGATAGGAAGCCAACATACGGCAAAAACGCCTTTAGAGAAAAAATGACAATTACATATTTAAGTCTCGAAATTGTTCAGAAGATTTCAGTCTATTTGTGCTAAGTATATTTAGTATGCAGTATATTATTATAATGTAGCATGCTGACTTTAAGCATTTATCGCTCCCTTACCCACAACGACAATGATCATCCTGGTGACCCGTTTCTTGCCCCGAAGACCCTGTCGAGAGGCTCCGCTCCCGCTGACGCTCTTCCACAGTCCAAAGAGCATCCCAAAGTACAGTAGACAAATGAGGGTGAGGGGAATCACGTAGGAAGTCAGCATGAAAATGATTTGAAATATCTTGTGATTGTATTTCTTGCTGAGGAAAAGGCAAACGCTGTGCTCTTCATAAGCATACCTGAAAAACAGATTGAACAATAATCCTTAAATTAAATTTCTGATTACAACATTTAATTGTGCATTATTTTCAGTTGTACATACGTGAATGATTGAAAACTGCACTCTATATTGAGAATCGAAACTACGTTTAAACTTATTAAATTGTGCATACGAGCCTGAAAATCGAATTGAAAATTGAAATGCGTATAAGGTACATTTTAGCTACAAGTTTCCCTGTCATGCGATAATATCTAGAATCTGCAGTTAATTTAATTTTTTATGGCTCAACTTTAATTAAATTATGTCCAGTTGCCATTTCCAGTGCCCATTGGGACCCTTGAAGTTGTTTCCACACAACTTCAAGCTACGCTTACAACCTGTCAGGTATTCAACTACCTCATGATATTTTTCAAGTTTACATCTGTCTGAAAGTATGCACATATGAAGGTAATCTCAAATCTCCAGCCAATTTAAATTACCTACAGTCCGTTGAACTATTCGGCCAAAAATAATCAAAAATGATCAAAATGTCCAGCATGGAATCCAAAATCAATCTACAACACATGCATGTATATGTACCATGTATATAGTATATTATACATACAGAGCTGAACTGCGTTTCGTCATTTTTCATCGTTACGCTGCCTGAGTTTGAAGGAATTTTCCATTTTACATTCTGTCTTCATCTTCGCCTTTTCCTTGCTCACTTTCACTTTTCAATACTGAGCAAGTTGCGGATTTTTTACAAGGCCAAAGAAATTTTTTACAGGGTGGAAATTTTTTACAACGTGGCTTCCCTTTTGAAGGCCTTTTACATTCCATGTATTACATACTATGATAAAAACTATTCTACACTTTTATGGGCCATGATTTAAAATGTGTGTGCCTTTATACGGACTATCTACAGATTAGATTACCGATAACGACGTTCCATCTCCCATGCCATTTAATATCCAAATATATATGTAAGGAAGGGCGCTCAGATTTCTGATTAGTATTTAAATCGCGACTTGCGACTTCTGATCTGAATGTACCTATGTATGCAACATGGAACTATCAACGCAGATTGTACAGCTGCGACAATCGTGCTAGTTTTCGACATAAGGAAATGTGTATTGGCAATCTAGATAGATTCTCTCTATTTTGTGTAGCATCTTTTCTTCGCGCTTTTCACCATTGAAGAATTCAACTGAATACGTACAATATGTATGTTGAACATTGTAGTGTACAATGTATGTACGTACATATATTCGCGATACAGATCCTGAAGAATGGAGACGCTGAGCTGAATTCCGCTCGTGCACCTGCCTAATCCCAAACTCAATCAGATCCTCGCTGTACACCCCATTATAATATTGTATTGAATTGTATATTGCATTGTATGAATGCACGTATATGTATATCGATGATGGAAAGTTGAGCCTCTTCCCCTCCTTTTTACCCCCATTTCGTTTCAAGTTTCACCGTCAAATTTTGCCTTCAACGCTAAATATTGAACCTTGCACATGGAAAAAGACAATGCATACATACATACATATAAGAGATAAGATGGAGGAACTTTCTGCGCCTCTTCTCGCATTTATTCAGTTATCTAGCTGGAGTTTCATTCTTGCCAACCTTCAGAGAATTTGCTGAAATACAGTGTAATGTAATATACTATAATCCGAGCTAAAAATCGAATTTCGCTCCTAGCTCCCCGTTTCCCTCTCATGCACTCATTGTCAGGTTCAGCTAGCAGCTAGTTAGTTAGCTGAAGCTATAGCTATAGCTAATTCTGATACCTACATATAAGCATCACTGCAAATTGACAAACCGGGCGCCGGAAATCCCTCGCTTGTGAGAACATGGCACACTTTGAGCTGCTTGGATGAGTTGATTTGTGTAAAAACTGAGAATTATTATATGTGCAAATTAGAACAGATAGAGTAGCTAAATATGTAATGATGATGTACATATTTAGTTACTTCCATTGAAAAGAGTGCAGTTACATAGGCTGAAACAGAATTATGTATATGTTTATAATATGTACATTGCTCTAAATTTTTCACCTGCTAATGCCACCAGCAACGGGCAAAATATGTATGTATAATGTGTGTATAATTAGCAAAATGATTAATTGACGAGGGAAAGTTTTATGCTGGGAGAGAAAGGCAAGGTAACAATAAAGTTGGAGAAACTTTGATGGGTAAAGTTGGGAAGCAACTTCACAATTCTGTCGTGAGTTTTGGTCCCGAAAAACGCTAATCTACATGTGTAAATTAACATTCAAATGATGAACTTGTGTAGTCATAAATTTATTCTGCGTGTAATTTTGAGTAATGTAGGCTTATTTTATTATGTGATATAGGTGTGATAGAATTCGGTGTTAGGGGAATGAAATACGAATATCTGCATGAGATCTCGCGGTACATTTTTCATTAGAAATTAAATTTATCAGCTCATTGCTGCTGCAAATATTGCTTGTAAATGCGACGTTCCCAGGAAGCAAATTTAACTGCAAGTGATGTCCTGATTTATGACTCACTTTGGTCACAAAAATTTGGAGGGGTTCAAGAAATGTAACTTATTGTTGAACCTGAGCCTGAAACATCTTGAGTCGTCTTTAGGCTCTCATTTATGGGAAGGCAAACAAATTATTCCAATTTTTCTACACAGATTCCTGGTTCTTATGCAATTTCGTATATAGAAATCTTAGAAGCTTAAGAATCCTTAAATATTGTACATATGGAGGGTTTCAGACGAAATAATGTAAGTATGTTATGAAATTTTGACGATTTTACGTATATTACTCCGTTTGAATATTCTATGATCATGGCTTTGCAATGCAAATTCTTTCGTTTGTTGTCAATATCTTTACAACAAAATGTTTACAAAAAGGGACCAACAGTCGCCTTTTGACTTCAACTCAAAACAGCCCTTTGAAAACTCGAAAAAAGGTCAATATGATGTTTACATACGGAAAATGAAGATAGCTTGTTTATTTTCCCTATTTTAAATTTTGGAGAATTTGTTTTTATTGATCAACTGTAATATGTACTCTTTTTGTCTCGTTTTTGGTGTCAGCAAAAGATGAGATAAGGGTTTCGTCGTACAAAAAGCGTCACTCAACATAGATGATACTGGATTATATTGCACAAGTGCACAGATACTCATTCTTCATTCGTTTTAATAATTCGTTATAATGTCGTGCAATACTATTCTACAGGCTGAGCAAATACGGTTGATGATATACCCCCATGCAAATGTCATAGCTTCAACATTTAATATTTAAAAACTATTGTTCTTTATTAGACTTTTCTCGTCTTGTATTTGCACAGCACAGGGAATAATACTCTGCAACCAGAAATAAACTTGTATGTACTTCATACTATGTTTTACTTCCTCCGTCTATTTTGTATGGGGAAAGTAAGAGAAAGTCGGCAGCTTACTTCTGGTTTGAGAGTATATTACATTACAGTAGAAAATATATTCCAAAACAACAGAATTGTAAATGAGAGCGAATGCAAAAGTACTGAATTTCTATTCGTATTCATTTCCTTTTGTTTTATTCAGATGCTTCACTCTTGATTCTATGTGTTATTTATCTTGTTCGTTTCTCGTTCTCTCTCTCTCTTTATATTCAGATGCCGTTGTTTTCTCTCATTTCTGTTGCGTTGTGCACGCGCCAGCTTTTCTATGTGTGGGCAATCCCGTTTTTTCGCCCAACTTTAGCCTCCAAGTTTCAGCTCCAGTTCCAAAGAAACAAGAAGAAAGTCTTCCGTCTGGAGAAAGAAAAAGTCTGGTCATTCATTAAAACAAAGAGGCGAGGCTGGGTGGAAAAGCTAGCGTCGTGTCGGATCATCTCCTTCTTCTTGATCTGCGTCTGGAACTGGGTCTGGGTCTGTATTTCGATCTGTTGTAGAATCAAGGACCCAGAATCCAGATCTGTTTACTGCTTCCACATACACACAACCATACATTTACAGCAATTCAGTGCAGCCAAGTCAGCTGAACAGACAGACGGATTCGGATTCCGATCCCTACAGCGTGACTGTTCCCTGTCTCTGGACTCGGTCGGGCTAGTGTGATTTGGCTTTGCGTCCATGTTCTATATGAGTGGCTCGTAATTGAATGAATTAGGTATAGTGTGCTGCACTGCTGACTGCTTAGACTTTGACGGCTGTCTTCATTTACTCCGCCAGCTAGATGAACTTGTTCACTCCTTTTCCCTCTACCACTACGTAGTTATTCATGGTATATCTAGTATATAATATCTACATGTATATACATAGTTAGTACACGTTATGGTATAATATTGTATTTGTGTTGGGCTGTATTGTATTTTGTATTTTATTATACCATCCCCTTCCAATCTTTGACAACTGACGCTTTACCTCCCTGCATTCAGATTGTGCACAGTTGTAATACAGTACAAAATACCAAACACTGCAGGCTGTCTGTTTGGCCATAGATTTTTCTGCATTGGTCAGTATACATGTTATTTGTACAATGTGATATGTGAAGAGTGTAGAGTTGCAGAGTTATATAGAGCTCGTATAATATACGGAGTCAATTCAATTCGAGTGAATTGAATTAAATTGATTGTGTGCGAGAGAGCTTTTCAGCGTTCGGCGTTCGGCGTTCCGCTTTAGCATCTGCACCATCACCAACAGCATCAACATTGGAGTCAACCCGGGAGCGGAATCGAATGTTGAACTGAGCTCAACTCATCTTAGCTCAACTATCAAGTTGACTCCATTCGACTCAACTCGGTGCTTGTAACATCATTAATCAGTCCATCTCTCGTGTCTCTCATTTTCTCCCTTTTATACGGACTTTCTTCATCATTTTCTTTGTTAGCTCAGTCACCCCCTATTTTTTATCCAACAAGATGAAGACTCTCTAGCCTTTTATATAACTTCCAACTTTACTCCTTAATAGTTTGCTTCACTCTATTCGACATTCTAAGATGTGTTTATAGACAAATGAAGTTATCAGCACCATATCAGAACATCCAAAGTTAAGAGAACAACAAAATAAAATTAAAAGTCAAGATAAACGTGATACACATTTAGATTACGAATAAGGTCAAGGAAGGAAAAAGGAAGGCCTGTGTTTTATCCCAATTTTTGGTGTAATTCAAAGACAATTGTAGGGGCAAAAAGATGAAATTTTTATTCCCAATAAATAAGGATTATAAATGAAATATGGATTTTTTATGAGCTTTGTACGAAAAAAATGTTTAAAATGTATTTATAAAAATTATGAATAAGCAAAATTTGGTGGATTTAGCCACGCTTTGACCTGGATTTTGCATGATTAAAGAACTTTCTTTGCCCTATCTTTAAATTGTTTCTGGCCCTATTTTTGCCCGGATTAGAAGTCAGCTCCAGCTTTCATGGCAAAAAAATTCAGCTAGCTTCATTGCTTTTTACATTCTCCGTAAATACAGTATGCAAGGCACACATTAAATTTAAAAATGATCCGATCTTCAATCCAAAAACTCGAATCTTTTCCTCCCTCGAAGATTTTTCACGGACGCGAGAAATTGATGAAAACAGGATGAAAAATATATGCGGAAAAAACTGTCGTAATATTGAAGATCTTATCCCCCCGCTTACAAATATAATATTTCATATACATACAACTATATTACATTGTACAGTGTATAGTGTATATTGTATATGCACTGCGTATACATTATACATACCCTGAAACTATATTACAAAAGCGAGAGCAAGGATGAAGAATCCATTGTAAAATTCAGGATAAACACGAGGGATGAAAAATGAAAATCCCCAAAAAATATTCAAATCCAGCTGAGTAGGATTTATATCAGCTTTCTCGTTCACTTGCTATCTGCTTTCCTATGCCTTTCTTTCTTTTCCATTTTCTTTGTTTTACGCTAGAAAAGATGGTTTGCTCTTCCACTGGAGAAAGCTTGTATTTAATATACCATACATTATACAATCTACAATGTATCACACGGAACTAGCAAAAACACAATATACACACGTAAACGGACAAAGAGCATGTGAGAAGATCTGATATGTAGGTTGATGCTTGCTGTGATGCTGCGAATCATAAAAGTAAATACAAAATCTGAAAATAGGATGGAGCCGAAATACGGCAAACTGTACAGCAAAAGACAAGACAAGTCAGGGCTGAGAAAAAACAGGCGCGATAAAATTGAGTAGATCCGTCCGAGTATTTTCATCATCAACATCATCCGATGTGTGTACATTGTACATTCATACATATAAATATAGAAAGAGAGAGAGAGAGAGCCAAGATGAAGGTAAACAAGAGTAATGAAAAACTCGAACGGCAAGAAACGGCGAGATCGAGATCGTATGGTAAGTGTGTGTAACAGTAGTAAATTGTACATTGTACACAGAAAAAATAGAAAATTAAAAAGATTGAGAGAAAGATGACATAAAACTACGGACTAAAAAGTAAATTGCCTTGAAATTGTCGGTGTTTTATTTTCTTGTTTTTTTATTTTTTGGTTTCGAATCACCAGTATGTAGAATTCGGATTTTTGACAACGACTACTGCTAAAAGTTAGCCATGTACTGTGACAATAACTTGTTTTTCTGACATACAAAAATTAAAAATGGGTTCAATGATAAACAAAGCAGCAACACGAACATGCACATATTTATACACACACAAGAGTCAAAGGGTAAATAAGCATATGTTATTACACCTTGTTGCCTTTCCAAGTCATTGACAATCTTTTGTACATATTATTTCAGAGGTCTATTTTCCAACAACGTGCAAGCCAATTCGTTGCAAACAACAAACGGCAAATGCTAAGTCCCTTTGCATGAATTAAGAAGTCCGTGGCAACGATCGAATTTTATTTTATTTTTTTACAAAATGAAGAATACAAAAGTTGATATCGCTTTATTTATGTCGTAAAAATTAAAAAAATTCGATCGCTGCCACGGAATTCTTTATTCATGCAAAGGGACTTGACATTTGCCGTTTGTTATTTGCAACGAATTGGCTTGCACGTTGTTGGAAAATAGACCTCTGCGTTTTCGGCTATTGAAGTGATTTGACGCCACTCGTTGCATTTGCTGCAATGTTCAGGTGCAAAATGTCGAATAGAAGTTTGATAATTCTTTTCAACCAAATAATGTAATAAGAGCTACGAGTGGCGTCAATTACACTAACAAATGTAAATTGTAAATGCTATTCGTATGTATGACAAGTCTTAAGACTAGGGTAGAATGAATGAAGGAATTTTCAAATTTTATTCATTACAGCAAACATCAACATTATTTAGGCAAAAACCATCAATTTGGTCAAGATTGGGTCAACGGTCAAGGAATGACACAGTGGAGAAGTGAAGAAGTTGATAATTTCCAGATGACCTTCACTTTAGCCAACATTCAAACTTTTCTTCGAGAATTTCTGTATTTGATAAAATTCAATGTAGGAGTATCCTACCTTATTGGTGGACAAGATAATGTACCTCTTTGTGATTCAGACCTTGAAAATTTCAGTCAGTTGCAAAATTCTGTAAAACGTCGAAAATGAAAATACGTCACACGTGATTTCTCGAAAAGAAGTTTTCATTATGAGGGAGTTTGTAGGCATATACACCGCGGGACAGGAGTCATGGGACAGCTGGACATCTTGATTCGGACCCAAGATTTTTTGGTGAAGAAGAAACATTTCCTTGGTACTAGAGGAGACGGGGG